>CABFPE010000183.1:1082314-1098047 GCA_900660155.1 Hofstenia miamia
AGGACATCGCGGCCAATGAGGACATCGCGGCCAATGAAGGACATCGCGGCCAATGAGGACATCGCGGCCAATGAAGGACATGTAATTTAATATGTCCACAAGATTTTTCCAACCACATACAAACACCACAAAGGATTTTGTAATCGCGATCATAACGGTACGGTCCGTAATAGTTCGGAATTTAAAAAATATCTTAATCATTGTATGGCTTGAGCCAGCGTTCAGTGAGACAGATTATCTGTGGCTTGAGCATTGAGGTAGAGAGAAGTAATTCATCAATTTTATTAACTACAGATTGGGCATTAAGCAGTCAAATGCTTGGTAGACATAGTCAATTGTTAGTAGAAACAATTTTTCCATCCTGATAAAGTTTAAGGCCTTTCACCTTGAGAGTTGAGCGATCGACACCTTGATTGATGAGTTCCCATCTAACTTTAACTAAGTTTCATTCAATGACCCTTTCATCATACGTAAGGTCAGAGGATATAAAAACCCTAGTACTGTAATTTTTTCAGCTTAGAAGCATTGGTGCGATCCTTAGACTCCTTAAAGAATCCAATTCTTCTAATATCCTGGAAAATGGGATTTATGTCCAGATAGCGCAACAGTTTTTCAACTTCAAGCTTGTAGTGGATACGAGTTTTGAGGTTGGTTAAGAGATTCTGGATATTGTGACGTTAACTGAGNTAAGAAATGTTTATTAAATAATAGGAAGAGCTATGTAAAAAATACCGAGTAAAACGAGCCTCATTATAAAATTTTATGTGGCGAGCCGAGCCGAGCTGAGCCAACCTTACACAAAATTTCAACGAGNTCTGTGGCTTGAGCATTGAGGTAGAGAGAAGTAATTCATCAATTTTATTAACTACAGATTGGGCATTAAGCAGTCAAATGCTTGGTAGACATAGTCAATTGTTAGTAGAAACAATTTTTCCATCCTGATAAAGTTTAAGGCCTTTCACCTTGAGAGTTGAGCGATCGACACCTTGATTGATGAGTTCCCATCTAACTTTAACTAAGTTTCATTCAATGACCCTTTCATCATACGTAAGGTCAGAGGATATAAAAACCCTAGTACTGTAATTTTTTCAGCTTAGAAGCATTGGTGCGATCCTTAGACTCCTTAAAGAATCCAATTCTTCTAATATCCTGGAAAATGGGATTTATGTCCAGATAGCGCAACAGTTTTTCAACTTCAAGCTTGTAGTGGATACGAGTTTTGAGGTTGGTTAAGAGATTCTGGATATTGTGACGTTAACTGAGACATCTTTGTCAGACTTATGTAGTACCGAGGCTTTGTCAACATTTTGTCTTACAAGCGATTGTTTGAACTGAGATAGGTCTTCCGACAGCTTGTGGATAGTCTTAGTTATTTCAGAAATTTTGGCATTTAGAAGTATTGCAAACGGGACAAAGTGAGAAAAATTTACCAAGATATTCACTAGAATCATTTAGTTTATTAAGCGAGGTGAAGAACTACTTAGAATTTGTTAAACACTGAGTATGGATTGCCTTAGAACAGA
The DNA here is from genome assembly GCA_900660155.1 of Hofstenia miamia. Classification (NCBI taxonomy): domain Eukaryota; kingdom Metazoa; phylum Xenacoelomorpha; order Acoela; family Hofsteniidae; genus Hofstenia; species Hofstenia miamia. The sequence continues at coordinate 1,083,838 of CABFPE010000183.1, forward strand.
GAAAACAGCATTATTACAGTTTCATTGTCAGTGAAATCACGCGAGCACTTGTCACAACCAACTGGTGGAGGCAACATGTTAATTGTTGAGCGGCGTTAACACTAGAAAGCCTCAAAATTTAGTATCCCTCAAAGGCCATCATTGCGCTCATCTCTAATTTAAAGCTACCATAGTATTGCCATTATTTCACACCCTTTGCTTTATGCATGTCAAATGCTTTTGAACCGTACAATTTTTTCTATGTGTTCAAATGAGCGATTCGGATCAAATTTAAGAAGGCGGATCGGGTAGGGTTAACCATCATTCAATTCACAAAATTTGACCCGTTTCAAGATCTGCCACAATTACATCTATATAGAGCAGACTTGTCAACGAGGCAAGCTTCAAACGAGCCGAGCCGAGCCGAGCCGAGCCGAGCCCAAAACGAGCCTATTTTAGCCAAAGCAAGTTTATAGTTCTGCTTGTCAGTATACCTTTACTATAATCTTATTTAAGAAATGTTTATTAAATAATAGGAAGAGCTATGTAAAAAATACCGAGTAAAACGAGCCTCATTATAAAATTTTATGTGGCGAGCCGAGCCGAGCTGAGCCAACCTTACACAAAATTTCAACGAGCCGAGCTTAGAAATGTCGGCTCGTTGACAAGTCTGACATAGAGTATGAAAAAAATAAATTTGTTGCAATTTATTTAGTCTGGTATATGGTTAATAGTTTTTGAATAATTCCTTATACAAAGAGAAGTGGCAATAGCATTATAAACATATACGCTAATAAGATATCACTGTATTCATTGAGAACATACCTAAAAATATTAGTGTTATAAAAATTGTGTCATTTGCATTATTTGATATAAAGCATGTGACCCATTGTTTAACACATCATCTATCAATTAATGTGTACTTCGTTTGTTTTCAAACAAAGTGTCTACAATAAAAGATTAAAGACCTTGAAATTGCATGTGGCTAAGATGAAACCCCAACGTTTACACCTGAATTTGTCAGCGATTTGTGGAGTGCAAAAATTTTTTTTTTATTTAATCGGCTTAACTTAATCGGGGCTATAAAATCGTGTAAAGACGGAAAATTATTCCATTCACCCAACATTTGTTGGGTACTATGTGTACTCAACTTTTATTAATTCGTAATACTGAAAACTATAAGCATATGTTATATCACTTTAATGACAAGCAAGATTAAATTTTTAAGTATTGAATTTTTTTTTAAAATCTGTTTTATAAATTAAATACAAATTTACAATTTACAAAATAAATTTACATGTACATGATCTAAAATCTTACTTATAATTTTTTTTCTAACATTAGAATGAATTGTCATTCTTATGTTATTATATTAATTATTTTAATATAATTTATTAAAATATTCTTGAAGCATTTTTATGTATTTTCTTACACATGCTATATTGAATAAGTATATAAGCTATATCTAGTTGCATAATTCCGGAATGGGAGCATATCTCCCTCAATATTTTGATGTATGTGCGACTATCCATGTTTCCATCAACTTTGCCTAGGTCTTGCTGACCAGAGTATTTTATATACCCCCATATCATGTAGAGGTCGACGGTTTTGAAATTTGAACTTTGGTTCGGTTCGGATCGGTTTTGGGGCAAAAACCGCGGTTTCGGTTTTGTTCTGTAATGAAAACATGTAATTTCGAAGCTATATTTTCTTATGGTCTTACAAGATTAATTTCAAGTTTTTCTTAGTTTTAATGAGAGAAGAAGCATTGTCACCAGAAAGACTGCATCGCTTCTTGGTGATCGTGTTCGATCCAATTGAACCCATGCGTTCTGATGACACATTTGTTGCCTGAATTGCCAACTACTTTTTCGCCAGTAGCGAGAGCTTTGGCAGTATTACACAGCTACTAATTACCAGTCATTAAAATCCGTTTGAAACCGTGCTAGTGAAAATGAGTCGGTTCGGTTTCGGTCTGCGTGAAAACCGCGGTTTCGGTTTCGGTTCGGTTTACCGTCGACCTCTAATATCATCATACTACATCCTCCAAACTTCACTGTTTTCAAAGTGTATTTGGGATACTCTCTTGGAGCACCACGAGGTCGTCGTGCAATAAGTTCCTACCAACGTTTTCGATCTTAACAAAGCAAGAATACCTGTAGTTTTCAGATTTTTAAAATTTTAAAAATAATATAAAGAATAAAACACAAAAAGGGACAGCATTTTAAAGCATCATTAACTAGTTCTAAGCGCGAACAATATTTAGCTTTTCAAAATTGTTTATAAAATTTAGAGAAGAACTGTTCAGTTTAAAGAGTGGTAAACATGTTTTGAACTCGATTAACCAAAAAAGATCAGAGCAATTCATTTTTTTACATTGAAAAATAATGTAATAACAGTCTATTATAAACCTAGCTCAGCCCGCCCACAAAATTTCAAGATATAAGGCTACAGAGCGCCAAAACCAATTTTTTTAGAAAACAAGTATTTTTCAAGAACTACAAATGTTAATAGCCTAAACAAAATATATTTAACGTTGCAAATGTTTATAATAAAATGAATCAGTGATAATATGAATAAGTAATTAAAATCAGACAACCTTATATATTCTATTACTATCACGCCAGACGAGTTTAAATATTTTTGGCATCTATTAATATAAATAGTAAAATTCAAATTACAGCGCCATCTTTTGAAATAAATTGGAATATTTGAAACTTAAATTTCGTCTAATGATTGTGTCTTTGAAGGGTATGGATGCATCAGTGCAGCATACCACGTATTTTTGAGAGAAGACTCTTTCTAGTAAAACACCAATGACCAACACTCCACTCAGCATAATGTCAAAACTAAAATAGAATCTTGATGGTCTTGAAAGAAACGATATAATCGCAGATGTTAATCAACAACAGATTGGGTAGTAGAAATGTGAAACGGGGATCTAAGAATAAACTTTGATACCAAAACTTTCGATAATTAGACGTGAACTTCATTATCCGCCAGGTTTTGAAGACATGCAATTGTTTTTCAATGTGAAATAATTTTTTATTGTTATTGATCTCACCAGCTGTTATTGAGACATTCCTCTTCATGAGGAGTCTTCTTTACTTTGCACATTTAAGATGCCCTATGTACGTGTGAGAGGGAATAGAATGCATTTTGATTTAGGTTCACCTGCTGATAAAGCTCAGAAGACGGTGGATTAGATTTTTTCAGATATTCCAAATGTAATGTCGGCTCAGGATGTGACATTTGCATTGCAACAATGTCAAAACAAGAACACTACGAAGCATTAAAGGAAGTTCTCAAAAGAAAAAAGACCAAAAATTTAAGTTCAGAAAGCATAAACTGCGATATGTACAAAATCTATTAAATACATGGGACATGGTATTGACGAAAACGGGTTCCATACAGACCCCAGTACGGTTCAAAATCTATTAAAACCTGATGACAAGAAACCTTTTCAATGAATCCTGGGTATGATGAATTTTTTTCACACTTCATTCCAACCGCTGCAAATCTTACCCTGAATTTAAGGAGCCTGTATAAAAAGAATGCATCATTCGAATCATGAGCATTCTATCTTAGACAAAATAATTAGCATACGCATTCAACTGTTTCATTTCATGCAGGTACTGAGGTGATGTGCGCTGAGGCCAACTATGCTGAAAAGATGACGCATCAAACAGAAAAGTTGCAAGATTTTTCAAGTTCTGTTCAAACCACATTCTGCACTCTACTACAAGAAGGTAAAATGGCTCAACTGTATCTTCAAGAACTATGCAATATGTGGTCAGCAAGTGTCTTCAGCCATACAGTGGTTTAATAGCATGCGGTCTGTCTAGAAACTGGGAGGGGTGTCTTTTCCCATTTTATTTGAGAAGCTAGAGAACGTTTTACTTGATGCATGCTACACAAATTTATGTTTTCAATCGGCTTTTAGTCTTAACACAACCTTGTTCTCGGGTCCACTCTTTGTAACCTCTGACAATGAGACGAAAATGGGGCAGCTTTTGATGGTCGGTTCTCCTCACCAACTCAGATTATGCATTGAACATCGTTTGTCAACATGTGCTCCCCCGAGAGCAATACCAACCAAATCTCGTACTCGAGAGTGGCATTCTTACTTCAACCAATTTGTTGCTCTCAAGGAACCTGTATGTTTCTCGCGAAATGCCAAAGACTATCCACTACTTCGTGCTGTTGCAGAATGTGTATTTTCAGTTGCTTTAGGTTCTGCAGTTGTTGAGAGGATATTTTCTCAAGCTGGGCTCATACTTTCCAAGTTGTAGAAAGGCACGTTGCCTGAAACAGTTATCAATGCAATTTATATAAAGCTCTGAAGTAAAGTAAAAGATCTAAGCCTGGAGCCAATCTCCACAAACATCTTGGAAATTTCAACAGAAGACGTTTCGACAATGCTGGATGAGCATAAAGATTGGGACTGATAAACTTAATACATTTTCTCATTAAACATTTTTTTGTTCCCTTAATTCTGTTTTTTAATTCACGTTTGGATCACAATTTTCTTTGTTAGACTTTAGCAATTACCATGTGAATTGCCCTTTAAAATCTGCCAGGATTCCCATGAGAATCCCACTAAAATTCACTATGGGGTCGGATGGGATAGAAGCTAAAAATCTGTCCCATGGAACACCCTGTAAATAGATAAAACACGAGAATTTTTCTAAAAATGCAGTTGCCGCGGTGTTAAACTGCACATCATTCTCGCTTAATCCCCTAGAATTTTTCAGGGATCCCACTTTGATGCATAAAATAGTGACTTAACATTTCAATAAGAAGATTTGGAGGATACATCCTTTCCTTAGCACCAAAATTGCACAAAAGGGACTTTTTGGGATATTTGTGAACTGACTAATACAGGCTAAGCTAAGCCTACACCTAATTCTAGAAATAATTAATTTTTTAATTGATTCGGTATGGTACCAAAGCATTATTTTAGATGTAAGTAAAGCCAAAGCGTTTGCAAAGAGTGCATAGTAAAATTGATTTTAATAACTATTCAAACATTTAAGTAAACAATACTTTAGAGTGCTGTCTCAATACTTTTGTCCAACTCTGAGAAAGTTCTGGTGAGGGTCGGATGCAGAAAAAATTTTAGAGGACTAATCTAGAATAAAATAAGTGCATAATTTGGGTACTAGGAGGGTGCACAAACTATTGAATTTTAATTTTTGAAATTTATCACTATGTACGGACTGCACCTCCTACTGACTCCAAAAAGGGAAGCATTGAATTTGTTTAACTCTGTAATAATGACCTATTGTGTTTTTTAGGAGATTTTTGCATTATCCACTACAAAATAGAGCAATTGCATAAGATTGAAAAAGTTTAATAACATTCAACAAAAAAATATAGGAGTTTATGAATACATATTTTCGTGCGGTGTCTAGAAACATCACTGAGAAGACAGTTAAGCAGAAAGATACAAATGAATTAGTCTGCAAAACGTATTGAAGCGAGTCAAATCAATTTTTGGGATGATGAATATCAAGTTTAATTTCAGTGTTTTTCAGACAGACAGTGAGATACTGTGTCCAGACTTGTCAACGAGCCGAGCTTCTAACAAGCCGAGCCAAGCCGGGCTTGAGCATATTATTGGATATACAACGAGGTAACTATCTCAATACTTTTATCAAGATTTGTACTAGAAAATCCTAAGTGAGATAGTTTTTCAATTAGTATGTTATGATTAATGGAATCAAAAGCCTTTGAGAGATCTAAGCAGGCTATAACTACAAACTTAGTTGAATTAATTGATGATCTCCATTTTTCAGCAGTACTTAATAATGCATTAGTTATTGAGAAATTTTTGCGAAATCCAAATTGTTTGTTTGATAATAAATTATACTTAATTAAATGTTCCGTTATTTGATTATGTAATAATCTTTCGAATATTTTGATTATTGGAGAAGTACCTGAGATTGGCCGATAATTAGTTTTAGGTTATCCGGAAAGAAATTACACGCTATGCATTCCATAAAGATGAAATTTGGGAGATTTGCAATGATGTCTGCAAAAATTTTAAGAGCTCATGAGGACCCGCTTGATTTGTTGGTTTTAAGCTTATGGATTGAGAGGCGCAAAGAAAATTCAGGTGTAAAAATTTTGCGGGAAGCGTTTTCGTAGTTAATTATGGAACAATTGAATTTCCTAGATTAATAAAGGTCTTGTTTAATACATTAGATATTTCTAAATTATCAATAAGATGTTGCCATGCTGATCTTTTACTACATCAATAGAGTTTGATTTAGATCTCTTATAATTTGTGATTTCATGAATTAGCGTCAATTTTGACTTTGCATTTGGAAGACACGCATATTCATTTTTGATGACTTCGTTTAATGCTCTATGCGATTCAATGTCGAAGCATTTCTAGCTTTTTAAATTCGGCAAAATTCTTGCCGGTTCAAGAATTCATAAAATGTTTATCAGCTTTGTTCTTTACACGGATCAATGCTATGCAACCGTCAGTTAGCCACGGCTTATTGGGAGTAGCATTGCTTCCTTTGGATTCTATCCTGGATTTAATCATTATATTTCATTCAGGGCAAAATCTATTTAGATAAAACTCAAAAATATGCAACAAATTTTTCAGCATTTCATTAGATAAGATGAAATATTCTTTATTCAGGTAATATTTTTAATTACAAACAAGGTTATTATCTGAATAGCGTCAAGAATTATAAGATAAGATAATATAAGACAAGCAACTATAATATTTACAAAAAATAACAGGAGTAGAAAATCTGTTCTGTTCAGGCTATGGAAATTAATTGCGCGTTATTGTATACTCTTTATTGTAAAATTTAAATCCTAGCCATGGTTTACCAAAAATGAATTTTTCTTTCAACATAAATGTTTTCAATTTTCTTTTAAACTTGATTGCACACTTAATCATTTTAATTTCATTTGGTAGTCGATTCCAATTGCGAATTGCAACATTAATAAAAGATTATTGCTTGATTTTTTTACGAAATTTAATGATAGTATAATGATTAGTTCTTATATTGCACTTATGACAAAAGTTTGGAAAAGATAATGAATTATAGGGAGGAAATTATTTGTTATTTTAAAAAACTTAATCAAAATATTAAAAACAAAAAGTTTATTTGGAAACAGCATTGATGACAAAATGTAATTTCTTGTTTTGGATTAGTTTTTCTGACAAATATTCAATACCTATTTTAATTGTATTGTATGTTTTTTACTAATGATTCACTTAAATTTGAAAAATTGTATTTGCATAATTATGATGACTCATGACTAAAGCATGAAATAATTGAATCATATTGGCAGAGAGTAAGTGTTCAGCTACGTCTGATATTGTTTTAATACTCATTGCCATGCACGTTAAAATTTCTTTTACTTGCAACTTGTATGTTAATCTTTTAGTTAAAGGTTATGCTTAGGTATTTAAAGTGTTCTTTAGGGGATATTGAGGCGTTTTTAAAAATAAGTAAGAAATTTGATAGTAATACACTTTTTCCCTGAGGATTCAGGATACAAAATTCAGTTTTTTCACAGTTTTTATTAATTTGTGCATGTTAAAATATTTACTCAATTTTTCCAATGTTGTGCTATATTATTTATTGCTTGATTTAGGGATGTATTTCCACTAAAAATGCATGTATCATCAGCGTATTGAATCAATTGACAATTCGTATGTTGCTGCATGGTTAAAAGTAGCGCTCCAAGAATCGTACCTTCCGGTACTCCATTTTTTATAAATTGCCTATTCAAAAAAATGATCAATTCTTACTTTTACATAAATTTCCATGGTGACAGTTATTTTACATAACTTTGCAGTGCATCGACTTTATGATTCCATATTTAGTTGCAAAACGAAAGGAGAGAAAGAGTGGAGTTCATTTAGTTGTATTAAGACAAAAAGGAATATTCTAAGAGCTATAGTTTCCTAAATTTAGAAAACTTCATTGAAAGCATCACAGATTTCTTTTTTATTTGTAATGGATTTTTCTTTATAGTACATTTTTCTATTTTTTCAGTTGTCGTAGTTTTTCTATTTAATGCATTGTTAATAAATTTCATTTATTTTTTTGGGATGAAAGATTTTGATACTCTGAACGTGAATAATTATTACGTTCTTTCCATTAAGCAACATTGCATACATTTCATGCAGTTTTGTTTGTCTTATGACTTTCCTTTGTTTGAGATTTGTTGTAGTATATTTTCCCCACTTCTATTTTCCTAGTTCCATCAAATCAATGCATTTAGAATCATTCCATTGTTTTGAAACATAAATATGTTTTCACTTTTTAAATTTTTTCAAGGCTTTTGACACTTTCCTTTGATCTTTATCGCATTTTTATCCAAGATTTATTGGCTTTAGTATATTGGAATAAGTAACCACAAGGCGGTGATCTGAGTATGGAAATTCAAAACAAAAATAATTATAAGGGAAAGCATATTTAGATATTAAATTGTCAATGATTGTTTGACTATTAGCAGCTAATCTAAAAGGAATTGTTTTATTTATTAGCGAAATATTGAAAGTATTAAGAAAATTGTTAAGCTTTTCTTTTTTCGATATCATTTAGAAGGCTTATATTTCAGTCTTCCATTACCATTATGTTTGTATTATGACTATGTGCAGTAAAAAATTCATTTTTGATTTGTACGAAAAAACTAACTTTTTTTGGTCAATAGGAAATATTTAGCAACTGCTATTAAAAGTGTTGATTGGATTTCGAATTTCAACCCAAAGACTTGCAAAGTTGAGTCTTTAGCTATAACTGTCCTAAGTTTTGGTTTGAGTACATTGAGTATTAAAAAATAACACCTCCTGTTTTTGTCTTATTAAAGTGAAATATTGGATTATTCTGGCATTTTTAAATATTTTAAACTTAAAATTATCACTGACTAAGATGAATTATCATTGTCATTTGTAAACCAAGTTTTAGTTATGCCCAATATAAAATTTGTGCCCAGTTCAGAAACTAATTGTCTAAGTTCCGAATTTTTATTGAAACGCATTCTGAAAAGTTTTGATATTTAAGCAAGTTAATTGAAGTCAATATACTTGAAAATTATGAATATTCGTTAACATTTCCAGTTTTGAAAATGCTTGACATTAGTAATAATATTGTTTGTACTAAAAAACAGAACGAAGTGTTTTGCAATTTTAATTAAAATCAAAATCTTACATGTGTTTATGTCGAATCTTAGCTTAGATCCATTATTAGGTAAGAATATTTTTTTCTAATACGGGTAATATCGAAGTTTGAATTAAAAAGAATAAATATTAAGTATATGATCGAACATGAGTTATTGGCGATATCATAAATTAAGTGGTATTCGCCATAACCTAAACATAGTTAAAAATACGAAAATAGAATTTACCATTATAAGAGAAAAGTCTAAAGGTGGGTTTACAATTATAATACCTCTAAATTGAGAAGAATGCATTGTTGTTGATACGCTGTTTACAGCGTCTCAATTGAACTTGTTTATCCACTTTTATTTGTCATTGATACAGCGTTTACAGCTGACTAATGCCAATTGAATCTTATAATTTAAAACATGGGATTAGAGATATCCCACAGAAACGTTTTTTCTTTACCTTTTTTCAAGCAATTGGGTCGTGATATATATATATATATATAAATAGTTTAAACTCTAAAAGTTTTGAGTTGCAATTAATCCCAAATATTATTATTTCAGTAAACAGACAATTCAAGCCTCATTAATGTGTATGATAGACAAGATCAGAGATTAAACATGTTTATTTTAAATGGTACTTGAAGAAGAAAACACTTCGCTATCTCTTTGTGGTTTGAACAATATTTCTCAAGAAACATTCACAGATCTTAAAAAACTGCAGGATTGAATTGATAAAATTGCCATAGAGTGGCATCTAGATATATGTTGAATTAACTCACTTTTCCGACACTAGGCTTGATATTTCCAATATCCAAATGAACAAAGCATAATATTGTAATATAACTTATTGTTGTTAAGGATCTTTAATAATTTTAGTAAAAACACTGGACTAAAAGATATATTTCGCTCAACTTGAGTATAGTCAATTTACAAAATTTTCCCTCTAAATATGCATTATCACATTAAAGGACATTATGATGTAATTTAACATTGATGACAAAGATATCCGATAAGTCCAATGCTATCTATTAAATCAATTGCACCGTTGATGATGAGGACTATATTGGATATAGTAGCAGACAACTAAACAGAAGAATAAAAGAACACCTAAGAAAATATGGACTAAATTATGACGTCAAAATTCTAAGATCGACCATCTCAAAAAATTTAAAAGTAATCGAAACTATATACATAAGATCATTGCACCCAAGTCTTAACACCAAAGATGACCACATACATCAGCACAAACTACCTCTAATCAAAGTTTAATTACATCATTATATCTTTTAATTAAATAATACAAATTTTAGAGGGAAAATTTTGTAAATTGACGATGCTCCAGTTGAGCGAAGCATATCTTTTAGTCTAATGTTTTTATTTAAAAAAATATATTATAATAGTTAGTGTAACACCAATATTTTGTATAAATTTTTACTGTCATGTAAATAGTCATCATCGTAATAATGGGTTTTATTTTTGTAACAATTAATAATAAGATAAGATAAGATAATCTTTATTCAGATAAATGTTCACAATTAAATAACTGATAATTTATCAGAATAGCGTCAATAAATTCACAAAAACACATATACACAAGTCACATAAATTACAAAAGAAATCTTGAAGGCTATGGATAAATTACTATAGTATTATTTTAATAACGAGTTATAGTATAGTCATTGTTATAAAATTTGTATCCTAGCCATGATTTGCCAGAAATTTATTTTTGCTTAAGGAATCTTTGATTGAGGTAACTAGTTATCAATTGCTTACTATTACTAGAGAATCCTAAATAAGATNGTTTACAGCGTCTCAATTGAACTTGTTTATCCACTTTTATTTGTCATTGATACAGCGTTTACAGCTGACTAATGCCAATTGAATCTTATAATTTAAAACATGGGATTAGAGATATCCCACAGAAACGTTTTTTCTTTACCTTTTTTCAAGCAATTGGGTCGTGATATATATATATATAAATAGTTTAAACNATTATTTTAATAACGAGTTATAGTATAGTCATTGTTATAAAATTTGTATCCTAGCCATGATTTGCCAGAAATTTATTTTTGCTTAAGGAATCTTTGATTGAGGTAACTAGTTATCAATTGCTTACTATTACTAGAGAATCCTAAATAAGATAGTTTTTCAATTAGAATGTTATAATTAATCGAATCAAAAGCTTTTGAATGATCTAAACAAGTTATAGATACAAATTTATTAGAATCAAGTGATGCTCTCCACGTTTCATTAGCATTGAATAGTGCATCAGTTGTTGAGAAATTGCGTGTTTGGTAATAAATTATACTTATTTAAATGTTAAGTTATTTGATTATGTAGTAATCTTTAGAATATTTTATTTATTGGAAAAGTAATTGAGATTGTCCGATAATTAGTGGCAATTGATGGATCGTTTTTCTTAAAAATAGGAGTAATTTGAGCAAGTTTTAAATTATCCGGGAAGTAATTAAAGTTTTTGCATTCATTAAAGATAAAATGTAATGGATTTGCAATGATTTCTTCAGTAATTTTAAGGGCCCATGAGGGAATGCATGAGGGACCGCTTGATTTCATAACTAGTTGAGAAAGAAAATTCGTGTGTAAAAATTTTGCTTGAAACGTTTTCGTACGTAATAACGGGGCCATTGTATTTTCCTAGATTAACAAAAGGCTTATTTAATTCATTTGAAATTTCTAAATTGTCAAAAAGTTTGTTTCCTTTCTGATCTTTTATCACATCGATTGAGTTTGATTTTGATCGCTTATAATTTGTGATTTCTTGTATTAGCTTCCATTTTGAACGGTCACTTGGAAGGCGCGCATATTAATTCTTAATGAATTCGTTGAATGCCTTACGAGATTCAATATTCGATGCATTTCTAGCCTTTTTATATGCGGCAAAATTCTTGCTGGTTCGGGAAATCATAAAATGTTTATATGCTTTGTTCTTTTCGCGAATCAATGCTTTGTAAATGTCAGTTATCCAAGGTTTATTCGAAAAAGTATTGTTTGCTTTGAAGTTTGTGCTGGATTTAACCATTATTTTCTTTTCCGGGCAAACTCTGTTAAGATAAAATTCAAAAATTTTCGAAAAGTTGTATTGGCCAATACTAAATTAAATGTGTTCAGAAACAGATCCATTCTACATTGGTCATTAGCATTAAAAGAATTTAGGTTTCAATCCCCGAAAAGTACTAAGTCTTTATTTTCAGAACAGGCAAGTGATAATTCTTCTTCTAGTTGTTGAATAAAAAAATTGGCAAATTTCTTATGCGGACAGTATGATACATTTAATAATTGTTTTTGAAATCTAGAATTTTTAATTGGATTAGTAATTTCAACCCATAGACTGTCAAAATTTGATGTGTTAGGACTTTTAATATCGTTGCGTATTTTGGGATTGAATGACTTTGGAAGTAAAAGTAATACACCTCCACCTTTTGATTTTCCTAACATATTGTTCAAAAGTCTATCCTTTCTAAATAGTGCAAAAGTTTCATTAACAGACTAAAAGAATTAGAAAACTTCTTATGTGGACAGTAGGATACATTTAATAACTGCTTTTTAAAACGTGAATTTTTGATTGAATTGAATCCAAAACTTCGAAAGAGAATTTGGGATTCTCCCTCGATAGTACTAGTTTAATTGCGAGTTTCTTAAGTAATAGGAAACAACGAGTTAAAATCAACTCAGTACTTTCAGACTGGCTGTATATTGAAAAAGGTGTTCCGCAAGGAACCATTCTTGGACCTCTTCTGTTTAATATCTATGTCAATGATATGGACTTTTATACTAATTGCAATCTTATACAATATGCAGACGATACCTGTATATTTTCCGCCAACAAGTCATTAGATGTTGCAATAAAAAAAGTGGAATCCAACTGCCAGTCACTAAGCCATTATTTCGCTATGCACAAATTACGCATTAATGCCGAGAAAACGCAATTTTGTATAATGAACCCCTTTTTCAACAATAACTTGCATACAAATAAAAATTTGACTATAAAAAATGCAATTATTTCTACAAGTGATACTTTCAAATATTTAGGAATAATAATTGACTCAAAACTTTCTTTTTCCGAGCACATTAAATCTACACAGAAAAAAATTGCTGCTGGCATAAGAACTATTTCTCAGGTTGCTGACCTATTACCTCCTCATGCAATAATTCAGCTATTCCACGCATTTGTTATGAGCCACCTAAATTACGGGAGTGTACTATTTTCAAATTTGAGCACATCATTGATAAATAAACTTCAGCTGCAATATAAATGGGCTTTAAATGTTTGCAAAAGAAATTCTAGTAACACCAAAAATTATATTTTGGAAACGTGTCCTTCTCCTCAACAATTAATACAAATCAATATTGCTACATTATTTTTCAAAGCTGCTAACGAAATTCCGCCTTATGATAAGATAAATCTCCCTGAATTCAAGAAAACTTTCAATAGACGGTCTAAGAAATATGTTGTCACTAGGTTCAGACGTAAAGTCAAAGAAAATTCATTTTTAAACGTAGCCACAAGGCAATGGAATAATCTACCTAACGAAATTAAGCATATTACAAAACTGAAAGAATTCCGAAATAGTGTGAAAAGATTTATTCTTAAGCAAAAATTCATCTCAGGAAGATCTTGGACAGGGTACAAATTCTATAATAGCAATTACACAATTACTAGAATGTAGACTTATTCTTAGCCTTCTTAGCAATGTATAGGTTTGTAAATAGTATGATTTTGTTTTTTTTTTTAATGACGCTATTTTTGAGAAGCCATCAGTTTGTATTAATTGCTTTACCTTCTCTTAATAAAGATTGTCTTATCTTATCTTATCTTATCTTTTGTTTCGATTGTCTATTTTTGTAAATTCCACAAAATGCTCGAATTTGCTGTTTCAATTGTAAAATATGTATTTTTGTGGATTCTAAAAAACTTCGGAAGAGAATTTTTTTCGATTGTCTATTTTTGTGGATTCCACAAAATTCGGAATAGAATTTTATTTCGATTGTCTATTTTTGTGGATTCCACAAAATGCTGAAATTTGCTGTTTCATTTGTAAAATATTTTTGTGGATTCCACAAAACTT
>CABFPE010000183.1:1098141-1120536 GCA_900660155.1 Hofstenia miamia
ACAAAATGCTGAAATTTGCTGTTTCATTTGCAAAATATTTTTGTGGATTCCACAAAATGCTGAAATTTGCTGTTTCATTTGCAAAATATTTTTGTGGATTCCACAAAACTTCAGAAGAGAATTGTTTAACTTGTTAATCATTTTTGTGGATTCCACAAAATATTTGAAATTTTTTGAAACTAAAATATTAATAATAAAAATGGAAAATGTGATTTATTCCATTTTTATGTGACTCTATGTTATTATTAATTTCAACCCATAATCATCAAAATTTGATTCGTTATTATTTTTAATATCGTTGTGTATCTTGGGATTAAAAATAATACACGTCCACCTTTGGATTTCCCTAACGCTTTGTTAGTTCATAAGTTTCATTAACAGTCCATGAGTTATCTAGATCTTCGTTTTTTAACCAAGTTTCGGAAACAGCGAGAAGTGAATTCCCTATATTCGAAATTTTTAATGCTTAGATTCTGAGAACTTAAATGTACATAATTCACTAAATCTGAGCCGGTATTCAATTTTTTGATGTATGATTCAAAATTTAAAATCGGACCGGAATTAGTCTCAATACCATATACTGCTAATAACAGGAAAATTATAAGAGATATAAAGAACGACTTTTTAAAATTTATTTTAAATAATACATATGCGCCTGGATGACATAGTTAAAAATATTCTTGAATAACACACAGTTGATCGATGTGTCTTGAAATATAACTGTACTGGTAAGTGTAAATCATACTCATTAGATTTGTAAGTCAAAATAAGGAAAATAAAAGTAAATAGTAATAATTTTGATTTGAGAACAGAATTAAATTTAAGTTTATAATAATTTTTCCGTAGCCTAGGCGTACTAAAACAAAAATAAAATAAATAAAACAATTAAAAAAGCCATAGTACAAAAAAGTGCAGATAGAAATTAATCAAGTAGCATTAGTATCTAAAGTTGTGCACCTCCACGATGTAGAAAGGCGGTGCGGTGTTACAGAGCGCAGCGGCATATGATTGATGTACCCTGGACGAATGATGAAACGAAGTCCTAGTATATATAGTTGCAAATCCATCATATCTTTCACTACGCAACAACAACGCATCCTCAAAGCAATACTTCTTGAAATCCTTATTGTAATTTATTTCTAGCATAGTAGATTTATTTTATATATCGTTTTTCTATTGTATGCATTTGTATAATGTTTGTATACTTGATCACGCTATTCAAATAAATTACCAGTTTCGAATTGTTAATATTTATTTGAATAAAGAATACATTATCTTCTTATCATATTTTCAAAAAAATTGTGAGTCATTTCCCTTACCTTATGTTTTTAGATGATTATGCAGATATTTGATATTGGTTGAATAATTATCTTGAAATTAAAAATTGTCAATTTTATTAAGCCTTTTTGTAGTACTGCACACTCAGCCTATACAAGAATTTTTGTGTTCTAATCTAGAGGACCATTTCACCCAACATATGTTAAGCAATTCTTTTGAAAAATCGTTATTAATATTGGTAATAAATGGCTGTCATACACTTACGATTTAATAATTTAAGAACTAAGAGTTTATCAAGAGCCCATTTGCGATTTCATAGTGGTTGTCATGGAAAAGTATTTTTATGGATTGCAAAGAATTTTCTGGGTGCAATTACTTCTTAGTTCACATTTATAAGACAGTAAATTAAAAGCAATCTACTGATCAACAAAAACAAATGCCCAACCCAACCGGCGCCTCTTAATTTCCATGCCGGTCGAAGTTTGTGGGTGTTAGGGATATCAACCTGACCAGTATACAACCGGTGAGAAATATATTTTAACCCCCAAAGTTGATTAGCTTCCATTTGAGCTCTTTAGTGTTTTATATATGAGTACACATCTGAACATATTAAAAAAAACAATTGAGTTAATAAAGAAACAGATTGTCGTAAATGGGTACAAATTCATAAACATAGATTGTTGTTCATTCCTTCCTTAAGAACAATAACTGATTCCATTGCATCGCTTTGTCCTTAAAAACCTAAACCATTTTACCTGCTCAGATATCTCGTCCTAATTCAACACAACCGGTTTAACAATGCTATATGCTCCCTGAATACAAAAATATTTAAATTATTTATTCATTGACTAATCAAATATTTACTCTTCATCTTCACCATTTTGGTTAACTACGAAAATTGACATCTTGCGCAAAATCAAGTATATACAAATCCAAACAGCATGCATATACTTATGTATATACCAGAGTTGGAACCGGCCGGTAGTTGGCCGGCAACAGCTAATACCGGCCGGTAAATTATATTTGCAGTGTATATTTAATCTATTCAAGTACATTGTATCAATATATATATATATATATATATATATATATATATATATACAAGCTGTTTTTACACATGGGGGTGCATAGAGCTGATATTGCATAACGCAAATTTCAAACTATTATAACTATATTTCTAGCAAAGCATAATTCACTTTCAGTGAATAAAAAATTGTAAACGTTTTAGTTTTTATTTAGTTAGTTAACTTTGCATGATAGTTAAAATATTTAAAATATTGGTGACCCCGCTTAGCATTGAATAACTTATAAGTACGCAAATAAAATTTAAGTAATATTTCGCTAAAACTAAATATAATTGTTCGTTTAGTAAGATGTGTCGATTGATATTTGTATCTGAATGTCTTTCTGCATCCTTCAAATTTATTTTGAGCGTCCCCTTCCAATATTATTAAAATACAAGGGTTCGAGTTGCTTTATTTGAATGAGGTCTCTTAAATTTCAAGCGTAAATCTTTATACATTTTCAGTATTATAAACAGGTTCTTATAATATTATTAGTAAGTTCCATAGAAAACTGAAGTAAAATTACCTTATCAAAAAGCAGAACAACTCCGTTTGTAGCAAAATTTAGGAATTGCAATACTGTAAATTGCTCATACTATAAGTTTTTTTCGATTTTCACAGAAATTCCTCGGCAAACTAAGCAAAGTATTCCCTGTTTATAAGATAAAACTAGAACATTTTTTATAATTTTGGACGGTAATTTTACCGGCCTTTCATGAAATTCAAAACATGAATTCCTTTTCTACGCAGTTTACTTACTGCATGTGACTGTAGTAGCCCCCTTGTATCAAAATATCACTTCTAAAAACGCTTCATGTTTTGGTGACTGTTTTGATCTTATGACCAAATTTCCGTCTGAAATAAAGTGCTAAAATATTGGAGATCGTTCAATTTGAAAATAGATTTCAAGTAAAATTTATACTAAATTTTTTTAATCATGAAAACAGTTATTGTGGAACCATGCGGATTTTTACTAAGAATTTCGTGTTGGTGCCCACATTAAAAGACGCATCAAATTTATTTGTTAATTTGATTTTCCAAATCTATTAATTTGAATATAAAAATCATCAAAAGTTTTGTTTCTCGAACAACTTGAAGGATTGATATTAGAGAGTATTTTGAAGTATTTTCAGATTGAAAGCTGTAACTATAAAAATCCGAAACTGTGTCAATGTAAATTTGCAATAGTCTCAACAGGGGAATAACTCAACCCGTGAATGCCTCATCTGCGTGGCCATGGTTTTATTGTCATTTTGTACACATGTCATGTCAGGCATAATAGCAATTTAAAATGCTTAAGATTTTATAAAAAGCGATAATGAATCGTTTTCAAATAACTAATAATCATGAATGGGGGATTTTCACTAAAATTTAAATTTGAATATTTTTATCCAAAAATGTTTAACTTAGTTAAATTCCTTAAAAATAAAAAAACCAATAAAAAATATTTGCTAAATTTTGCAGAAATTCACTGTCTCTTTCTTGTTGAGATGTCACTACCTTTTGAATCATAAAACTATTACTTTGTAAGATGAATTTTAAATTTTTCAAAAATAAAGCAACCATTAAAAAATATTTGCTAAATTTTGCAGAATTCACTGTCTCTTTCTTGTTGAAATGTCACTACCTTTTGAATCATAAAACTATTACTTTGTAAGATGAATTTCTGGAAAATTTAAAGGTAGTGACATCATCTGAACATGAAAGAGACAGTGAATTCTGCAAAATTTAGCAAATATTTTTTAATGGTTGCTTTATTTTTGAAAAATTTAAATTAAATTTAACATTTTTAGCTAAAAATATCTAAATTTAATTTTAGTGAAAATCCCCCATTTAAGAAGTTAGTTTTAGTATTTATTAAGAAAATTAGCCGAAATCAAAAATGTACTTTTCTCAGCAAATGTTTTGTTACAAAAATAATATAAAATAATTAAAGACACATAACCCAATCAAAATAATATATACAAAGTTAATACAAAGACTCATGCGTATAGCACTATGAGCTGCATTAGTAAGAATTTGGAAAAATATAATTTCTTGAAGCATCTAATGCAAACTGCAATAAAATATAATATCCATAAAAATGTTTGATCGTCAAATATATAGTCAAGTTTTTAACGTTTTTGAGTTCAAACGACGGTGATATTGGAGGTGCCAGGTTCAGTGGAGTTGCCTACAGAAACACCATTTAAACCGGCTTTCTCTGGCAAGACATAATTATAGTTGTATTCATTGTAAATGTTGGGTCGTTTCTTAGCATCTTCGGATCGATTTTCATCTTTCGCAGGTCCCCAATCTTTTGCAGGTTTTAATAAATGCTTTATGCGATCAGAAATGTCTAAGTGAGATAGGGTTTCATCGGTTACTAACTGATAAATCATTGAAATGGGTATGACTACAAAAGAATTGACGACAAATAACCAACCTATTACGTCACCCCAAAGCGGGAAAGTGTAGTCGTCGAGCGAAGCTCGCTTGTAGTCCAAAATAGACAGAACAAAAACACAAATAAGAGATATAGGTGTAACGAATCTCCACATGATTTGGAAAAACATATTAACGCCAACATTACTACGTTTCATACACTTAATGTCACCATTAAACCTTTCAAATCCATAAACCCATATGACGACTAAAACTTCAATAATGGCCGAAAAGAGAAGATTGAAACTCGCAGCATAGGTATCGAATAATTTAAAAACGAATACACCACCTTGAGTACACATTGTCAAGCCCAGGAAGAACCAAATCACACACATTCCTAATGTGGTCAATTGCTTGTGACGACGGAGAACATTTGGAAATGCATCACAGAGTGAAGTGACGACGCCCTCCACAGTTGCAAATTGAGTATCGAGTCCTAATACTAGTAGCATCACAAAGAAAAATACAGCCCACACCTGCGGAAAGTCTAAAGTAGCAACAACTTCAGGATATGCCATAAATGCTAATCCTGGACCTTGTGGAATTACTTTTTCAACATCTTTACCTTGTTTAAATGCCATGTAACCAACAATAGAGAAGATAACGAAGCCAGCATAAATACTAGTAAAGCAATCAGCAAGACAAACTATTAGAGCGTCACGCAGACAATTATTATGAAAAGAATTATAACTGGCGAAAGCAATGAGTCCGCCCCAACCTATTCCAAATGAAAAAAATACTTGACCAGCGGCTGCTGACCAAACGCTCGGCTTCCATAACTTCTCGAATTGGGGTGTAACATAAAACCAAATGCCATCAAAGGACCCGGGTAATGTCAAACCTCGAACGAGCAAAATTGTTAGAAAAATGTATGGAAAAACCGACGTTACATAAGCAACTTTTCCTAAACTGCTAACACCTTTAATTAGTGGGAGGAAAACTAGAATCCAAGCAATCATCAAACAAATAACCATAGCTATGTTCAAACGTCCAATTTCCTCGATCCCACTGCTTTTCTCCAACACGTAATCGTTATAGAATTCCACTGATGGAGATTTAAGATGTTTTTGGACATCCTGGTTACATCTTATTGCCAGTTGGAAATATTCTGCACTCTGATTAGAAATATTGGACTTTATTGCTTCAAAATTAAAAGTAACGTTATTAGTGCAGGACAATTCGTATAATTTAAGCATTGACCCAGTCAATGGCTCCTGTTTATATGAATTATAACACCACTTAGAATTCCAGTCGTTTCCGCATGTAGACCAAGGTAAAACAGCCTGAAAGCAATTGTAAAGATAAAAAAGAACCCACGCGATAATGACGTTATAATAAGTGCAGACTGAAAATGAAATGAATAGCATACAAATGCCAATTCCTTTAAACAATGGCGCGCATTTCCATATAGTCATAGGCCCAGTGGATGCATACTGTCCAAAACAAAGTTCAAGATAGAAAAGTGGCACACCGGCGATGAATAGAAATATGGTAAATGGAATTAAGAACGCTCCACCGCCGTTTTCATAGCACACATAAGGGAAGCGCCAAACATTTCCCAACCCTACCGAGTATCCAATGCAGGTAAGAATAAATTCAACGGTATTGCCCCATTGTTGCCGTTCTTCTGGCTCTTCTTGTACAATTTCGATCTCATCTGCAAGTTCGGCAACCTCTTCCACAGAATCGCCTCCAGCAGCATAGTAAGGTTTCACCTCCAGACCACTCAACTGGTGATCGCCCCGATCGCCAACCATTAGCTAAGAAAAGTTGGTTAATAAAGTTGTCATGGTAACAGCAGAAATTGTACTACAATTGAAATTTACTATTAAAGCAGTCACACGCTAATTTTAGGAGCGCACGTCATAAGAATGAGGGAATTCAATTCGTCAACAGCAGAGCTGAATTTAGTCAATGAGTGTTAAAATTTTCAGCAGTACATTACAGAGACTTGTTAAAAGAATGACGTAAGCATTAAATAACAACAAAATTAAGTTTACTACATTGGAAAAGCTGAACAACTAGCAGGGAGGCTTTAATTATTAAATATGCAGGTGCGTTTAAGAAAGCTATTGCAAACTTTCTGTATTATTAACTAATCAATGAGATGAAATTCCTCATCAGACGAAATCAGCAATTTAGAAATACGTGTCAGGTTTATCAATAACGAATGATGTACAAAATTTCAAACTGTAGCATTTGAATTGACATGCAAAAATGTCATGTTTTATTTAATTCCTCTCTGCATAACATTTTGTGTATTAATAAAAACAATACGTTTTTCGAAACGACGAAAACTAAGGGAAACGGAAAACTTGGGGTTAGGGTTGATGTGGAGTTTAATCGGATGAAAGGCTACTTCGCAATTTTGTATGAAGAGCATCACATTACAAATATAACGGATAAGCTGTATTACAATGCCCATTTAAGAAACATTAAAGAAAGAATTTAGCAAACAAACCAATGTTTTAAAAAATCAACGCAAGCCGGAAAAAAGCACTTGGGAATGATTTTCATTGTAAAATATTCATGACATTTACAAGGCGGATGATGAAACTGCTATTACTCTGGAGCTGTTTTATTAAAATCTACTACGATACATGTATAAGGATACCTTCATTCAAACTGTAGTTTAAATACTACATAATTCTAAATCTAAACTTCCCACTATCACTATTAGCATTCATTTCGATGGAATGACAAAATTTACGAAGAAAATTGGCTGTTTAAATTTGAGTAATGGTAGACTGATGATAAACTATCTTAAAGCGGCGGAACTATAATTCGCCGCCATCCGTTTAATACATGACGTCAATTTACGCAGAGTAGTGCGTCAAAAGAGAGTATAAACTAATAATAGTAGAAATCGAATCTATAATAAAATAATGAAAAATTAAATGCATAAATGTGGTCTTCACGATGGGCTATGAAATAAACCCGTTCACTCACAAGAAATCTTCATTAAGTAAATGTAATGATACTCTTATAAAATACAAAATCGAAGTTAGAGCACTGGCTTAAGGTGACTTATACCACGTTTTGACCGGGTTAATTATTTAATTTGAGAGCGACATACTCCCATATAATTGCGGCTGGGGTTTGTGCCTTGCATTGATCCTATGGATTATTGATATGGGGCATTTGAAAGCCATATCCAGGCTCTCCATAAATCTGTAATTAGATTGGCTATAGGTCATATACAGGCTGAGGACTGGCCGGCTGATATGGGTCAATTTTGACCGATTTTCGAAATTTCTTTTAGAAATTTAAGTTTTTAGCTGAATTAAAGGGAAAATTTAGCTAAGAATACTGTTCTGGATAGTGCCAGGATAAAAAATATTGACCAAAGTTTTCTTCATGACGAAATGTGGAATAAGTCCATTTTCCAAAAATCCGGGGTTGGTTTTCCATAAAATAAATGCGTTAGAGGTTAAGATTTTAGCACTCCTCTATGGTAACCTACATGATAGGCAAAGATCTATCTTCAATAGTTTCTATGTGAGAGGCATTCCATTTGGACTGTTACATATCCCATCGCAGACCTAATTTTTTTTGTAATAAGTCACCTTGAACCCAAGTTAAACCTTTGGACAGTCAATTTTTTGAAATTCATGTGTAACTAAAACCTACTTTAGGGTTATTTAACAACAAGAAGCATAGATATATCCAACGCCGTCAACAACAAAACTTATTAATTTTTTAGGATCGTTTGATCTACAAAATAACATACGTCTTTTGGCATATTTGAATTACTTATAAATAGATTCAGATAAGCCAAATATGATTCATTAAACATAAGCAAATATAACCTCCCTCATATCTTTTAGTTGATAAAATAAATAACGTATAATGTTCAAAGCACCAATGAGTAAATACGAACCCCGCAATGTAAATTTTAAAATATTTTAATATTTTCTGCATTGTCGATCTCTTACGAAAGTTCGCAGGAGTTATTTTTTGCGTCGAGAGAACTAAGCTAGCTTCGTTTAATAACGGCTAAATTCATGGGCGATTTTTACTATGCGATAACATTTTACATGGTTAACGATTGTAGTGTTTTCACTATGCTAATACCAAACTTACATTAATTTTGTGATCTTCAAGGTATGTTCCAACTATCGATTTTTATCATATGTCAAGATAAATGAAGATAGAATGAAGACTCTATCTACTTATTTATCAGCTGATAAAAGTCGACAGTGGGAAGGATACTAAAACTCGAGTCGGATGCTCGAATCAAGTAGAGAACTAACTCTTAAAATGCCGATATTGAAGGTAAAATATTACAACTTCAGCACAGGCAAGCGTTGTTTACACTCCAAAGTGCTCCAATCATAGAGCAGATGTTGTTTTTTCTTCTACTGTCAATCAAAATATAATTGGAGTAGGAAATCGTTTCATCAGATGGCTAGCGCATCATCCACCTCGTGTAAACGGCCCTGATAATTTATCATTTGTCAAAAACTCTAGTGTGTACGAAATTTAAACGGCGGTTTTACTGATAAACAATTGAATGATTGAAAATCTGTTGATAAAAATCGATAGTGGGAGAACACATTTAGTTGACTGAAGCGGGAACTATGTGATTATTTACTGGGTGGTGACACAGGTCAACTCGCAGCGAATTATACATCAAGTTTAGGCTATTAAGCGAATTATTCTCCGAGTGATTTTATAATATCATTACTGTGTGCTTTGTGGTTATACTATTGATAATGCATACATGTCTATCAAATGCTGAGCTCCAAGAGTTCTAGTGGATATAAAAATCAACCCCAAGAAAAGGACATTTTAATGCATCGACTTCCGATAGCGAAAAGCCTTGTTTAAGTGTATACTCACTAACTTTACTTCTGTATGCTCGAAGCATTTTGAATGAATCTAGTGATAAATTACAATGTTCGGCTCAATATTTACGAAAGAAAAAACTTACTAGGGATGCAATGCCAACCATATTTCCTAGCTTACCTAGCTTTCTTTCGAAGGTCTGGAATTTTTAAATTATAATTCTAAAATTCCCATTTCGAAATATAAATGTTTCTAAATGATTAATTTTATTAATTTGTAGCGCTCTTACGGCAGGTATTTTCTTGATAGCCTGTTTTCGGCCTTTTACATGCATGTGATTTTCTCAGGTAAACTAGAATCTCTAAAACATTTATTGCAGATATTTATTATACATTTGACATAAAAATTATTTTTATATACTGAATTTAAATAACAGCTATTATTACATTGAAAGCATGTCTCTGAATTTCTATAAATATGCATGACCTAAAGTGCTTTATTTAGTAAAAGGCGTGCACTAAAGTTAAGAATTTATCATTGACAATTTATCCACTCAGTGTATTCAATTAGTTCTTTTGAAAATTTCACATTCCAGTATTAATTTCATCAAACATGGAACTTAAGCAAATTCTTCACTTTCAATTTTGCTGATTTCAAAGAACTGTATTTCAATTAACTAGGCCGAACTCTCAAAATTACTCATACATTAAATTATGACGCGATTTTTGCGAATAATTTTCAAACAACTTCAGCCACACCGGCTTTTAATATTTTACATGAAACTACTTTTGCACTATTAAAGGAATGTGGATTTCTAGATGTTGACATATTTATAGAAGTACAATTTGTGAACATCCTAAATGTTTGATTCTTGACTCATTTTCAACAAATTTGTTCGAAGTTTGCAGAAACATTGAGGGACTTTTCCCAATGACAGTTCGAGTATATTCAGAAATAAATGGATCATTTAATTATGTGGAATCAAAGTTCATTAAAAGGGCTTCAACGTTTTCAATACTTATAGTTACTTTAAGGGCTTTGAAATCCTTATATTATCTCACATTCGATTGAGCGTAGATTTGGTCGATACAGGCAATTGAATGGAGCATCGTCATAAAGACAAATTCAAACAGAAAACCTACGTGAATTTCATTCTTGAAATTTTTTATTCTACCTAAAATACAAGGCAAAATGATCAAAGTCGGATATGTTTTAGATGACAATGAAGAGAAGTAGTTTGTTAATCACTTAAATTACCATTACATTAATACATTAGATGCTCACGAAAGATCAGTAAAAAGTTTCTATAACTAGTTTCAGTTTGCCAATGGAATGTAAAACTATTTTTAAAAGCTTGGAAAGAGTAGAGCTAACAACGCCTTCAGAATTAACTATTGCAATGTGCTAGCATTGCTATTTAATGATGTCAAGATGGAAATGTGGAAAAGCCTGGAAAACAAAAACAGAACAAATCGCTTTTTGTTCAAGTTACCAAATAAAATGTGATTGTTAATACTATACATTACTGCGTTCAAAAAGTTTGAGATTAGCGTACTAGCTACTTTTCCATTGCTCACAAAATATGCTGCATGCATGCACATGGAGGTCTGGCATATTTAAAGACGACCACTCATCTTTGTTCTCTTCTCAGGAGTCATACAGCGCTGTCAATTACTCGGTGCGTTACGTCATGTGCTGGCATTGTTTTTCTTAAATGGATGCAAAGAAGGAAATGTAAAAATTAACACATTCAAGAAACGGAAACGTGAAACTAGTGCTAAATCCATTCATACCAATTTACTGCATCATTGCAAGAAGCAAAACGAGGATGCAGTAAAATTTACAATTGTGCAACACATTCAGAACAAGGTTAAGTTCCTCCTTTGGACATGCAGGAAGAATGGGACATCCAACAACTTTGAATGTAGAAGCGAACATCAACAAGATTAGAGATTTCATGATGATTCTAATGATTATATTGCCTTTCTAGAAGACACTGCTCACAAGTTGCGAAAAATCAAATAGAGGCCAGTTTACTTTAGATCACTGTACAACCAAGCGTCATTAGTTACACCAAACTTCTCATATATACAGAAAACGGGTATGTAATAGGTGAAAAAATTAACGTATTCACATGACCTTAATCAGTGGTTTAATCGTAAACAGAAGAAATGAATCTCGTAGGGGAAATTTTTCACAATAAATTATTGGATTCCATGCAGCTTTTTCCTTGAACTATAATAATAATAATGAATTACACTATTTAGCCGCTGAAGGCAAACACTACAAAAATATAAAAACAAGTCAAGTTTTACGGCAGCGAGGACAGTACAGGCAACAAAGTAGGAGCAGATGGAAGAGTAGGCGAAGTTGGAGAAGGCCTCAGCAAAAAGGAAGCACAAAGATTTCTTGAAGTTCGGCGGCGGAGGAAAAGAAATCAATGGCTGTTGAAGGGTTGAGAGTCAAGATGTAATTACCAGCAATACAAGCACGATTGAAAAACCAGTGAAGAGTGCGATGTTTCTTGAGACGACGAATGGAGAAAGTGACAACATCATTAGAGCGAGTGGAGCGGGAATTAAGAACTTAATGAAATCAAAAGGATGACGTCCAATTTGAGAATGAGCAAGCGATTGAACAGAAATAGATCACAGGCATGGAAGTTGAGTGACAGCGGAAGAATTTGAGAAGAGCATTTTTGTATGGCAAGGGAGAGATCAATTTGAAAGCATGCTTCTGGAAGCGTTCCACAGAGGAACGGAAGGCCACCAACAAGGAAAGCGCAAAGAATGGCGCAAGGAATGGACTTGAAAAAAGAGAGTTTCATAGAAGCCGTGGAATTAAAGGGAACATTGCGGAAGAGGGCAAAAAATGAAGAATTAGATTTGCGGAGGTGCAAGGGAACATGACCAGGCCAATTTAAGTTTGCAGCAAGTTGAACTCCAAGATGAGTATGAGGAGAAAAGGTTACAGGGAGAGTCAGATCAGAATGTGGAAATATCGCATGTCTTGGTTCGGCTAAAATCAAGATGGTTAACGGAAGAACAAGTAGCCAAAAGCTCAAGATCAGAGGTAATATTAGAGGCAAAAGAACTACCAAAGTTTAAAATCGCAGTGTCATCGACGTACAGTAGACAGAATGAGTTGAGAACAGATTGAGGGATGTAATTGATAGCAACAAGGAAGAAGAGAACAGCAAACACAGAAACTTGAGGAGCACCACTAGAGACAAGAGCAAAGGAAAAATAGACCAGTTGATTTTGACACACTGACGACGATTGGACAGCTAAGACTGAAGAGCTCGATGAAATCAAAGCCAAATAAACTTAATTTGTCGAGGAGAATAGAATGAGGAAGTCGATCAAAAGCTCTAGAAATGTCAAGAATAATAGTGCAACCAAGATCATTATGATCAGAGTGGAAGTAGCAGTTTTCAATCAAAGTGAGCAAGTTAGTGATGGTAGAACGATCCGGAAGGTTACAATACTGAGAAGAGGAGATGAGGTTACGAATTTTAGGGAACACGTAAGAAAAGACAAGGCGCTCAAAAATGATTGACAGCGGAGAAAGAATAGCTATTGCGCGATAAGAAGTGACTTGAAACGATGGAAGCTAATTGGATTTTAACAGAGGAGAATCCAAGTTGTTTTCCAGCAAGGCGGAATGTAGAAGAGATGCTTTAAATGGATGGAAAGAGTTGAGGAGGTTTCGTGAATTACAAAGGATGGGACGCTGTCAGGATTGCAAAGACCAGATCATTCGTGGGCAGTTTTTAAAGTGGACTATGTTACATGTTTTGTTGAATTTCAGAAATGACATTTGCCAGCGTTGCGAATTAGATTCCAAATTATCGCATTAAAATTTGCATATTGTTTCACTATGTTACTCTGACCTCATACATGTCGTGCAGCGCTTAATTTTATCCAAACATTATATGGATTAAACCACGTTTATGTATATACTCACAGATAGTAAATGCAACATGCAGCGCTTAAATAGTCTGCGCCATCTACCGTAATTATTATGAATAATGAATGTATCATGTGATATACTTCAGGGTTGAAAAATACGAAATCCATAAATTTGAAAATATTAGATTAAGGAAATTCTAAATAAAACGTAAGTTTAATAAAAACTACCTGAGCGAAGCGATTAAGGAATAGATGTAAAACAAATAGAAATTTAAGTAAACTAGAACAACCAATTGAAAAGTCATAAAAACGCAGTGCTATCAAATATTCTCACAACACTGCGGCTGCAAATCGTTAAGATTCAATCACTTTTGCAAAACAAAATAAAAAATGGCAAAAATAATTAGGGAAAATAGGCTTAATTTTATTGTATGCACTCAAATGCATAACTCCTCAACTGGAAGCAATGATAAATATCAATTTCTAGCAGAGACGCTCCAATCAGAATTGTAAATTCAACTAATTGGCTTTGGGTTCAGGTGGCCCATATAGTCCGAATAAACCGATATTTTCGGCACGCTCTGTGATTGCCGAAAATCTAGTCGCACAATCACAGTAATTCCAAAATAGACAGAAAGATTCTTAACGATCAGATCAAACGAATGTACTATTTTAATCCAGGTTTCTGAAAGAAAAATTCAAGAAGCCGAGATTAAAATTCAACTATTTTTCTCGAAATGGCTCAACTACCAACACGCACTACGGGCCCTGACTCGGAACCCCACGTTTAATCCTGCTCCACGTTATTCTACATTTTTACATTAGCCCACACAAAAATTCGGTCCAAATGTTCTCTTGCTTTACTAGATTATTCTATATTGACTTTGTTAAAGCTGGCATCTTACGATTTATTTTGTTTCACACGCGGCTAATTTTGCTGTAAATTTCCGTTTGTAAAGGGGGAACTACTTTTGATTGTGCGCAGTACACCTTGCCGTCATACGATTATTGCTATAAAATCATATTATATAATTTGCATCTCCTTCTATTCTAGCGTAAATAGATGGTAATTGCGTCTAGATAAACCATGAAATTCAGTGCCAATAAAATTATTAAACATGTTTGATTTTCTTCAGCCACAATTACCTTGACTAATAGTGATATGGGGAAGTAAATTTTTGTCAGTAGAAATTTTTCGCAACTGTGAGACATCCAGAGGAATGCAAAACACAATCCACTTTGACTAAGTGAGCTTTCTATGTACCTTTCGTGAAAAAGCACTAACAACTTAAAGCTAAATCCAACACTGCTGTTGACTATTAATTACATTTAGTTATAAGACACAAATCATATACATGTTGATACAACGAGCTTAGCATTAAATATAAAACATCATTCCTAAGCTGAGAACAGCACTGAGAGAACAGCATAAGCAACTCTCGAATTCAAAACCAATAAATTCTCCAAAAATCTATTGAAGTCAGTTGAAATATACCAATACCAGAATATATAACCTATTCATGATAATATCATTGCAGTTTTCTAGATTCTCTGCTTTGATAACTTTTACTTACCTTTAAACGACAAAATTCACAATATTAAGAGTAAATAGGAGTAGTAATTCATATGATTATAAACACACCAACAATATGCTTACAGCCAATTCCCTAAAATTGAACTAAGATACAAGTACAAAGCAAAAATGATAGAAAAAGATGAACAAAATGAATCACGTTTCACTTACTTCAGTATTTCACATGAACAATCTTCCAACAACATACTCTATCACGAGATCTACTTATCACAGTCAATTGTAGAGCATTGTTGTAAAAAATCATTATTAATCGTTTGATAAAGAGGACATTAGATAGCGTCTGAAATGTTTCCCGCTATTAAAAGCAATGAATAAATTTAAATGGAAGAGGAGAGATAAAATAATTATATAATATTATGAAAGCAGTCAATGAGAGACAATTGAGTGAATTGGAACTTACACATTTTGTTCACCCTGACTTTCAACCGCACTAAACAAACAGCGATTAGTAAGATGACAGATATATTACATGCTGTATGAGCGCAGTTTAGTTAAAAATAATTTTTAATACGCTCTTGCAGCGAACATATAAAAAGGGAATTTTCTCGCAACGGTTGCTATGGCAATAAGCATCGTTCGTGGCAAACGACTAAAGCAGCAGAAAACAGTAGGAAGTAAGTAGTTTCTCTTAATATTATTTAAACACAAATAAAAATGGCATAACGTTCCAGCTCCAATCTGTATTTGTACATTTTCATGCGGCGTTTTCCCAATCATAAAAAAGACCTCATGATAATGAAATGGAGTGACTATTAATGCACATTTTAGAAAAATTAAATTGAAATCTCAGTTGCCCACTTCAGAGTTGTCAGAAATAAAACATTAAATTTTAGCTCATGAGCCAGCGGTAAAAGGGCTATCAAAAATATGCTGAACTTTATTAGTTTAATCATGCACACACGCACAGAAGTGTATACGTTTATATAGTTATCACTTCATCAATGTATAAGAAAATCATGAAATTTTTAAATAACTGATATAAAATTGCTTTTTTATTCAACTTTCCATTTCGAAAGTTTTCCTTTGACAGGGAATCTCCATTTAGAAAAGACATATTCCGAGGCACATTAATGCATATTGTGATGTAATGATAACTGCAAAATTGAATGAATAGCAGGTAATGAAATCAATGTAATAGCGTACATTGGGGATACTGAGAACGCTTCCAATCTGAAGATGTTACTTTGAAAAACCTTATTTATAAACCATTTCTAAATTAAAAGTTTTTAATAAAATATAAAAGAAACAGGACGTCTAAATTGCTTGAAACTAAATTTTATCGTGTCGTATAATTACAGCTCATAGCATAGAACAAACATGCAGTGATCCATGGGATGAAAAGGAAAACACATAGCAAAAAAAAATTATCAATGATAAATTCAAATCTTTGCACAATTCAAGTATCTACTTAAATTAAGCGCGAAATGAAGGAATTTTTCACTGATCGTGGATAGAAAAGCCTATTTAAGTGCAACGTGAATGTTAGCAATTCAATAATTTCATTGTTTGCAAGAAAGCATCCATACTAATAAAGACAATTCATTTAGGGGTTCAACGGAATACCTCATAAAACAGTATGGAACATAACAACCAGTGGCGTACCCAGGGGGGGGACATGGTGGAATGTCCCCCCCCCCCCGTCAGGTTTCCAAATTTATTTTTGACTGGATAAATCAAAAAATTTTTCGTAAAAAATTTAAAAATTTAAAATCTAGGATCGTGAAATGCATTTTTAGGGTCTATTTTATCAATATTTTCAAAAATTTTCGCGGGGCTTTGCCCCGCATTAGGAAATAACAATGATGTCCCCCCCGTCAGAAAATGTTGGGTACGCCCCTGATATCAGCATTAAATACAAATTTGCTTAAGATCCAAGCTTGTCCAAACTCACGCTCAAATATAAAACTTAGTTGTGGCAGTTCGTCGCGGTTGTCCGTTTTGGTTCGCCAATTGTAGTTAACTATTTTGTAAATATATCAGGCATGTAAGGGTTTTCTTTTCGCAAACTAGTTGCTTAACTCAGTAGATATTGAAATACAAAGTAAAAATAATTCAGTGAAAAATACATTTGTTTTAAATACATGTTTTAAACATGTCAAAGTTTTTTATCTCTAAGAAATTTCCCATTTTTTGCCAAAACATTTCTATGCATTTCAAATATTTTTCATATTGATGTTTACTAGAGTTTCATCCCAAAATTTAAAGCTAACAATCTTCTAATTTGAATTTAGAGGTTTAAATTACTTGGTATTTATAAGTTTTCTCAACACAAAAACAGGAATGTGCCCTTGTTTCAAAAATCCTAAAGCCGCGCCTGATGTCCAGTAGTCGCCTATTATGTTAATACATATGTCCCAGCATATTAGATATGACTTGGCAGTTTGAATCATTACTGGGTGTTATAAATATGGATAATTGGAGATATACCTTTCTCTAACATGTTATTAATAAAAATGGTGAAACTGCGATAGCAATTTTAATGTTTTCAGTCTCCGAATTATTCAATGTATTGAATTTATCAAAATCAATGAGAATGTCATGGCGAGTAATAAAACCTAACGCTATTGATTCCCCTGCGTTTCAAGACTAAAACGGAATTTGTATCAAGTGAGCTGTACAATTACTCCATAACTACAAGCGCACGATAAATGTAATGCAGGATATATCTAAAAATAGCAAACGTTCCATAGAATACTACACCATGATCAGTTTAGGGTACAGAAAGTTTTAGTCAATGATCGAGAGATCACAACCGTTTAATGGTTTCAAAACCGAGTTAATTACAGAGCAAGTAAACTTTGTATTTCGTCCTTTGACCTAAACTAATCGAAATTCACCCAACAGTAAAGAGTTTCAGTTGTACTTCGACAACACACTCAACAGAAAAGCCAGTAAAATGCCAGTGTAGGGTTACAAATCTGAAGACATCATAAATGTATTAATCGCCATTTAGAAAAGCCTCCTTAAAACATTGCAATTCGCAATTCTAGTAAAGTTCAATGCCTTCGAAATCAAAGATAATAGCATTTCAGAAAATTCGACTCTGTATAAAACGAATTAGAATACAGTAATATTGTTTGCAAGTTTCTCATTTCTCGAAACCCACGCCGAAATTTTTTATAAAATTGCAAGCTTTTAGAAACAAATTTATGTGGAATAGTTAAATAGAGTCAGGGACAGAAACGGAAATAATAATTCTCAAACGCAAATGGAGTCCACTTGCTAATACAATACCGAGAAACAACCCACCCGAGCTCATATTTCTGTCGAAACTAAAAAAATTGAAAGTGGGGAGACAAAAAGCTAATATTCGGCAACGTAAATGAAAAAATGAAGTCTTTTAGGAAATATTAACAATGATGTTTTTCGAATCCACAAACCCAGTCATTCAATATATTAGGCGCCGTGAGTGGGCCGCAGTTTTGCTGACATAAGTGTAACTTGAACCAATTTGATAAGGCAACTGCAATTGTAAAGGGAATTGAAAATAATTAGGTTACTCAACTGGAATGAATATATCATTCGGGAATAATGATTTGGTGTAGTTCTAACAGCACTGGAAACATAAAAAACGTCAAAGCGCTGTACATTACTAAAAAAATAATTAAAATTTGTACGAGTCAGCTCATCAGCTCGACATAGTCGCACAAAAGTGTTGTGACCCCGATTCTGTAAATGCACATTTATATCTGAGCTTGAGGTGTTTAAATAAACAAACTCAAATGGCAAATTTGAACTAGCGTTACAGCGCCTTCCGTAGTTCATGAAAACTTGATAAGATACTTATAAAAGTTTATTGAAGGAAAGCTTTCACATTGGATGTTAAGGGGAGAACTGACCAAAAGGTGTACTGCCATTATTTTAGTTAAGAATGTGGCTCTTTAAATACTGAACAGAATTGAAAAGTTTTATTAAGATTGCATTATTTATGACAAAGTAGTTCAATTTTTTGTACATTCAGTTCGGGCAATTAAAAAAATTGAAAAAATCGACATTGAAAAAAGTAATATTTCAAGACTCAAGAGTTCGAATATTAATAGAACATTCCATAATCATGATATAATTAAAGGTTGCACCCTACACCATATAAAAGTACTAAATAAGACCAAAACATATTTTCTTGTTAAATGAGTGAAAATCAGTAAATCTGAGGTCAGTTCTCCCCTTAACTAAAAAATAGTACACTAGGGTAATTTCGAAATTTTTTGGAAGAAGCCTGTAATGAAGAAGCAATGAGAAATTACTTAAAATTAGTATGTATAATGTCTAAAAGCTATACTTTAAAGATTTTGTCGAGCGACCTCATTATAAGAGTTTCACATTGTTGCAAAGCTTTGAAGCATCATAATTACCCCATTGATCGAGGAAATATGGGCGCCAGCTAGCCGAACTCTAGCTATTTACAATATTTATATTGTATTTTATTATTGCTGTTCACTCACTTAGGCATTTTTTAAATACCTTGTTTGTGTCTAAAATTACAAATTTATCCTAAGCCTAAACGAAATCACGATTTTGGAGAAATTGTTGATCGTTCACGGTCTTCTTTTATGAAGCTGCCTTTAATTAAGGATATACTTGGAAGATTCTTTATACTCTTTCCAGTAGTTAAAAATAAAAACGAACCCGTAAAACTTATTTATCACGGCAACGAATAATTGCAAAGTTGTGGTTTCTTGTACATTGTTATGAACAAATAGACGAAAAAGAAATGCCAGAAAAAGTATCATTTTTAGAATTCAGTATGGTACCGTATTTGATAGAAGTGTGAACAGCAGCTGGTTAACAATAGAAGATCGGAAACTATACAGCTTTCAAATTTCCGTTGGCAGAGTGAGTTACGCAACGCATAAACAAAGTGATAATTCATTCCTCAAAACGGCTGACAGGTGGGAAATATTGCAAGCAGTAATACCCATTCCATCCATGGTTAAGCGGGTACGAGCAGTAATAGTGATAGCCCATGTGATTCAGACGTGAGTTATACTGGTCTTGAACAATTGAAAAGTCTACAAAGATCCACTCGCATTTGGACGACATTAGCAGTAGATATGGTCCGCAAAACAAAAATTAGCACACACCAATTTGTCGATTAATGAAAACGGCTGGCTGCATTAAAGAAACTCCAACCCAATCCGCCTTTGGAAACGCGCTATGAAGGAAAGCCGAAATATACAGAAAAGACTGCAATAAGAACTCTAAAGTTAATTATTTTGTCTGCATTTTGACCGGAAGAAATTGAGCAATTATAAAAGGCAAATTATTGTATGCACGTATGAAATTCGCGAGATTAAGGTGTTCTTACACTTAATGATGGTAAGGCTGAAAAGATTGCATTGGGCATTGAAGGGATTTTGGATGTATTTGATGCGTGGAGTTCAATCACATTGATTATATGCGACACTGCTAATGTCAAAACCCTTAGCAAAAAAGGTATTGTCAAACGACTGCAGAATGTATTTGAAGAAAGAAATTTCCCTAAGCCTGTGTATGTGGGTTGTCAACAACATATTTTAGACCGAATTCCTTCGTCTAGTAATGCATCCAATGTTTGGTGGCTTGACTATGAGTTTGTTAATCAGCTCAGTGTGAAGAGAACTCCGTTGAATTACCCGTAAATCCTGGCTGGCGAGATGACATGCGATTTCTTTCTTAGTTTAGTTAGACTTTTAAGTTGTACAAAAGTAATGATACTTGGACTTATACCTAAGTGGAGATCGCTTAGTACATTCAGCATTTCATTGAATAAGAAATTTTACTTCGTTGGGGATGCCAAGCGTATTAGTCATTGTTCAATCAACAAAAATCATACAATTTTGTAAATATTAGTATGAAACATGAGAAATAGCACAGACTTATGCAAAATATTTAAGTGCTAAATATTGAATTTAGATTTATTGGGCAAATAACATTGTACAAGGATTCGCAAAAATTGTACTACCAAAAATTTTGGTGTTGGGAAATAAAGTTGCTTTCATTCATATATTTCGTGTACTCTAAAGAACTCCAACGCATATTCTTAGCTATTACAGATGAAATAATTGCTAATCCTATAGTATTGAGAAATGGGATTGCAAAAATGTCGAAACAAATGCCAGAGGAATCGTCTGTGACGAGAAGATATATGAATATAATAGAAATTCCTACCTAATATCAAACGTATTGACATAAACTGTTATATAATACTATAGAACACATGCTTAAAAACACAGCTGTCATCATCTAATTAAACGATAAACAAAGACATGCATGTCTCGTGTCAGGTGTAAACGGGGTATCATATCCCGTTTACACGTGACATGAGACATGCATGTCTTGTGTTTTCAATGAGCGAATGTCACGTCTAAACACCCAAAACACGCGACATTCAACCTCTCAAGTAGAGCACTTGAAAAACATTCGAATATCAAAAGATTTTGATTTTCTCGAGTGTCTTATGTCTTGTGTCACCGTGTAAACACCCAAAACACGAGACATGCATGTTTTCGAATCAAATTAATTAACAATTGCATAGCGATTTAACACAAATTAAAACAATTTTCTTAATCAAAGTTAATTACTAAATCGATCATAATTTTAGTCGAAATTATTGTGATGTGTTTAATGAAATCTTGATTTTTTGCACTTTATTTAGTACTAAATAATTAAATATATTCTATGTGAGTAAAATTGTTATGCTTCTAATTGGAATAGAGAATAAGTAAATGTGAAAAATATCGATCTCAGTTATGTTTATGTAGAATTGACGTGCTTCGAATTGAAACAAAAACAAATCCCAAAGCAACCTAATTCTTTAAAGTAGAATAATTAACAATGTCTAACCCATAGGAAGAATGTTAATTTAAAAATTTATTTGAAAATAGACAGAGTATAAGCTCTGCGATCAATATTTAACAGTAGCATGACTGATGGTTTAGAATCAAAGTTGATAGAGGCAGTGAGGCAACGGCCTTTTTTATGAGATGTCTCGATTCCTGTTATAAGAACAGGGATCAAAAGAAGAAAACTTTTCCAGAAATTGTAACAGATTTAGGCACTAAATGTGAGTCTTAAAATTATTTGTTTGCGATATTCTGTGTTAAATGATTGAAATCTTAAAAATTTGCGATTTGGGATTATTGATTATATATATAAAAACAGTTTTAATGATTAGTCCTGTGCGTCCCAATATCATTTAATCGGATTAACAGGACCAAATATCTTCTTAACTTACCCGGATCTTTGAAAATCAGAATATATTTAAATTAAAAAGAAAAATATATTCTATTTCTATCCTTCAAAATGAAATTAGTCCATTCCTATATATGCTAACATAAAGTTGATGTTGATATATATA
>CABFPE010000183.1:1126464-1145111 GCA_900660155.1 Hofstenia miamia
TATATATATATATATATATATATATATATATGCACTGTATATTATACAGCATTGTACAAGAATCGTTTTTGGTGCTACATGAGGCGGGCGAAAAATCGGAGTTGAGAATATTATAGCTGCAAATGCTAAACTATTACATGCCCTGGAAATCCTTAACATTTTCATGTTTCTTGAAACTTAAAAACAAAAATGCGCTTTAGTACACAATTTAAAAATGTCATGCAAAAACGTTTCCTAACATATGCATTTATGGCTCTGGCTGGCGATTTTTAAACTTCCTAACAAGTTTGACGAAATTTATTATGATAATGTGAAAAAACGGATTGTCTTTTTAAAGAGACACCAGGCTATTTTTAGGGTTACGAAATCAGTTATTTTGACGCCTTCAATTTATATGCAATTTCAGGAGAAATAGATTCGCGTTGCCAAATATAACAATGCAACATCATTTAGTTAATTAAATACGTTTTATTGTTTATGATGGCGCTAAATCGGAGTTTATTGGCATTATGCCATACCAAAATCATAGCGATAAACGGTGTGGCGTAACTTTTCACTAGAAATCGCTTCGTGTTGACAGGGTTATATATATATATATATATATATATATATATAAATGTTTCTTAAAAACCTTATCATGACAGCAGGGTGGTGTCTCTAAAATTTACCTACCCCCCATGGTAGATACATTTAAGTTCGAGTGAATACTGCGGGAGCATTGGCCAAAAATAGGGTTTTGGGGAGAAAGTGCAATTCCGCTAAATGCCTTAGAAATTTCAGACCGTTTCCCGCCAAATGTAAAGTTTTTGCATTTGACACTTGAAGTGTAGAATATCACAAGTGCGTATTTTGTACCTGCTTACACAAATTAATGTGAGTTACAACTAACAACTAACGAATCAAAGTCACTACAAATATGATTAAGAACTCGCCAAAAAACCTTGTAACAATTGAATATTATGTATTGCATTATATGAAAATGTGTGTTTACAATTCCTACACACGTATATTTAAGCAAGAAAGATATATTAAACATTATTGAAACATGCAAGGCTTCCAGAAAAGAAATCTTCAATCATATTTGAGGCATGCTGACATCACAAAAACACAGAAACAAACAAAATAATAAAAATAATATAAAAAAAGTAAGTATCTCAAGTTATTAGATATTTTACAAAATTTCATTCATAAACGGATAATTGGAATTATGCTTCATTGAAATGGTGAAAATGTAAATCCTTCCAACAAACAAAGTTATTAACAATGTCAAATCTGTTTAATAAATGCAGAAATTCCCAGCTTAGTATTTCGTTGTATTAAAAAATTGCCTTTTTAGGAATATATAAATATATGCGGTACTTTTTACAGGTAGCGACACTTGGTGCATTATGAAATATATTAAAATTTTATTTAAAACGAAATCAAACAAATTTGAACATTTAATGATACTACGAAAAATATTTTAGAATTTTTTCTACGCCGCTTATATTATTGCTAAATTACCAATAGTAGCATAACATGTCTATGAAAAATCTTTTGAATGAAATTTATGTGGTAATGAGAGAAAAAGCGGGGGTTTGTATTACGGCAGAAATGGGATACCTCGAAATGAAAATTTTAAATTTCCACATACAAAGCGCAGCTTGTATATGTTTATATAAATATATAATAAATTAATTTTTCATTTCAAAAAGAAATTTTTCAGAGAAGACATTTATTATGAAATTATAAAAACTAGCTATTGGCGGCGAAAGTAGCCAAACAGATATCTGAATATACCCTAATATTTTAGCATATAGAATTTATGTGGCAATGAGAGTAATAGCGGCAATTTGTACTATGGAGGATAAACATGAATGTATATACAATCAGAATTAGTAATAATTTATTGTATTTAGGTTTTCTCACAGGAAGAACTTGAATATTTAGAAGTGTTGCATCAAAATTTAGAAATTTTAGCAGAAACAATGATACGGACTCATCGCCAAAAGATTGAATTTGACTACGAAAAATTTCAATGCCTATTTGGCAACGTTCACAATGCTGCCAAAAAAGTATTATCAGAACACTTAACAGAAAAATCACTAAACAAAATGAATGAGGTGGCGACTTATTTCTCATCGGATACATTTCTAATAGATGCATTTAGCCAATCTGGCTCACAAAAAGACATTATGGATTCGATCATTGAAATTCTAAGCGATCTTCTATTTATTTTTTAAAATAGCCTTGTAAATTTATATTTTATAAAATCAAACCTAAATTTGTAATTTGAATAAATTTATAAAATATAATTCATCATATTATCTTTCCAATTCAAAAAGAAAATATACAGGGTGTTCGGGATAAATTTGACGGTTTCGTAAGGAAAAAATAAAAGTACTATGTAACTACAAAATTTAATGAATTGAAAAAAAAATTAACAGACACAGAAATTACACTACTATTAACAATTTTCATTGAAAATAACCGCCATCAGCATCGATCACAGCCTAAATCCGGCTTCGGAACCTGGAACAAGCTGATGCTACAGTCTCCCTTTGAAGAGCCTCAAAAATTACCTTAATTTTCTCCATTAACTGGGCTTTTGTATTACTAGCATAGCGATTAGTATCTTTCTCAACTGCGCCCCATACAAAATAATCCATGGGGTTGAGATCTGGGGAGTTTGGAGGCCAAACGTTTGGGCTGGTAAAGTCATAAAAATTTTCAGATAACCATTTTTGACTTTTCTCAGAGGTGTGGCAAGGGGCTGAATCCTGCTGCCATACATACGGCCGACCATTGGCTATTCTTGTTATCCAGGGCTTGACTACAGTGTTTAGTAATTCCACGTAGCCATCTGAATTCAATCGGAGGCCCTCTCTGAAAAAATGAGGAGGCATCACATCACCCTCAGAGGACACACATCCGAAAACCATCACGGTTTGGGGAAATTTAGTTTGCATTACACGAGGAATTTCCTTTGGATTGTATGCAAGCCATCTGTTATTCTGTGTGTTGTGTTTTTGATCCTGGCAAAAGTTTTTTTCATCAGAAAAGAACCAGATTGTTTGTGGTTCAGCAGGATGTTTCACTTTACTCAGAAGTTTCTTCGCCTTTGTCAAACGATTTTCGCGGGCTTTTTCTGTAAGCAGCTGACCTTTGCGTCGCTTGTATGAGTAGTAGCGAAGGTCTTCATTGAGTGCAAGCTTCATGGTAGAGGGTGAAACATTCATTTCACGGGCCAAAGCCCGAATTCCAATGCCAGGGTCTCTCAACACTTTTTCCTGCAGATTTTCGAGAAATTCAGGTGTGCGAACGCAATCTGATCGCCTGTTATGGATTTTTCTTTTTGCTACAGACTCGTAATCTCCATTGCAAATCTCTAGTTCATGCCTGATTGTTTTTACGGTGTTCAGGGAGGATTGGGCAGCAATCATGATATCCTTATTTTGCTGACCGGCACGAATCATCATGATGCAAGTTATTCTCTTCCATGATTCAGGCGGGTTCCAGTTATCCATCCTCTCTGACATCTTGTATATGAATGAAGAAGGGTTCAAGCTTTTAAATGATGAGAAATTTGGGTTGATATATCTAAACTACAGAAAAATATAACCAAATATAAATATGTCAAATTTATCCCGAACACCCTGTACAAGTGATCAAACAAATGACGCATATGATTTTCACTTTCGGATTTTACGCAAAATGTTTCCCTTATGAAATTGTTACAAAGCAAAGATTATTAGTAATGATTTCATACCCAAGGTTGTGACAAAAAGAAACCATCTTTCAATACTCTATGATATTAAAATATTAATTACTTGCGTTGATTTTATTTGGCAAAATTAGGTATGTTTCATTAAATTCAGTAAAAAATAAGTTATTTAATTATCCATAAAAATCGTCAATATTCATTAAATTTGGTATATATGATTATTGCGTTGAATAATATAATTTCAAGCGCTCCGCGAGAGCAAGATATTTGAAAAATCCATTTTTATGTCTATGATACAGACATGTAGTCATAATTAACTCGTACAAAAACACCTTACA
The DNA here is from genome assembly GCA_900660155.1 of Hofstenia miamia. NCBI lineage: Eukaryota > Metazoa > Xenacoelomorpha > Acoela > Hofsteniidae > Hofstenia > Hofstenia miamia. Next base: position 1,130,506 of record CABFPE010000183.1, read on the forward strand.
CATTAAGATTATGTCGAAGACAATTCTCGAAGTGACACAAATAACATTATGTTGCCTCCGTCATACTTGGGGTTCGTTAAGCAACAATCATTTCGACCAGATGGTTTAGTAATTATCAAGTTATAGGAGATTCTTACACCCAAAATTTAGCTTAAGATAAATTGTAGAAAACCTCAAACAATACTGCTAACATGATGCCAAATGAAACTAAAAATTAATATGCTCTATTCCCATCTTGATGTCCTCAGTGAAAATATTGGTGCAAATGGCAATTAGTATGGGAACATTCCATCAAGTATGTACATAGGTCATCAACATATGTGAGTTTGAATCAAATTTGACTTTATACACAACTAGTCCACACAAATCTTTTGGACTTTTCTGTGTGAAGTAAAAAATTAAATAAATATTATAAATAAAATATAAAATGCAAGCAAAATTAAGCCCAAATCAAGACCAAAAGGCATTATATTTGGAACTTTTAAACTGCTAAAATTTAAATGAACATAATGAAGTCTTTGTATCATTATGAAATATTTCATGCCTCAGTTCTAAGATGGGTAAGTCGATTAATCACATAGTAACATTTTTTGAAGTATATCAATGATGTTCAAAAACATTCTTCAAAATCAAATTATTTATAAGTACCATAGTAATTCATAAATTGAGTTACACGATGCATTGAAAAATGTGAAATTTTAGTGAAGGCGTAGAATACGGTGGATGCGGAAAAAATAAACACTAATATAGAGTAAAAAAACAGAAACGCAACAAAATGTATAAAAAGTTTAAAAAATAATCGATATAAAGCGGGCGTTATTGTACTTTAGGGGACCCAGTATGAGTGACGTCATAAAATGGGTATAAAACTCTAACCCTAACCCCAATCCCTCACCCAAAACTTGGGTGTTTTGCAAAAAATTAATAAACAAGATGAAATGCAATATAATTGCATTGGTTGGGGAGTAGGGTTAGGGTTAAGGTTAAAGTTTAACACCCATTTCATGACGTCACTCAAACTGGGTCCCCAAAAGTACAATAACGCCGATATCTTAAAATTCTTTGAAAATAAGGAAGATTCTGATTATAAATTTAAGTTTTCTTTTAGTCATTTATGCAGACAATCAGAAGTGCGATTAATTGAACAATAAAAAATAGACAATTGGAATTTGCAATTCAATTCCAAATAAAATGCTTAGCAAACTACGTCTTTCATTTTTTTATTACTAATAAATTATACAGAATTTATTTATTAGCAATATGCTAGTCAAACATTTGTTTTATTCAAATACTGAAACATAAGTAAAACAGTAAATTTCAGTTTTATTGCAAAAGTGAATTAGGAAATACATGCATAAAGCATATATTAATAGGTAATAAATATAATAATTATATTTTACTTTTTAACTGGATACATTAAGTAAAACCGGGTTACTATAATGCACGTGACTGATTAACGTTGTAGTAATAAAACTACAGGCGCAAAACTTACAGCGAAAGTTATTTATTGTAGTTCATTAATTAAAGATTTTATAAAAAGGGTATGTGAATTATCCTGAATGTATAGAGTAACGTTTTTCAAAAAAAATTTGAGGATATTATTTTGAAAATTAAAATGAATTGTTATGAATATATAATAAATTGACATTAATGTTCTTAATGAAATACCTTGAATACTTTTCCCACAACCTAAAATCATTGTGATACTTTTATAAAAGATAATGTAAAAAAAGAGTTATTAACATAAGCATGACTTACTTGTTTAAACCTTGAGCATTCTATTTCAAATATAAGTAATTCTCCAAAAAAATTCAAATGTAAGTAATTTGTTTTCAAATTTATTGTGGATTCTTAAAATCTGAAAATATTATTTGCTAAAATTTTGCACAATTGATTCTTTGCTATAATTTACAAATGATTCTTCCTTTGTGCTTGTATTTAATCAAGTATGTGTTATGATATTTATAGTAGGAATTTGTTGAAATTTTTTGACATAAATAACTAACAGTAATACACAATTTGTATTTCAAGAAAATGAATATTTACTGAATCTGTATTTGTGTATTCTAAGTTAGATAATCAGTGTTTATGTATTTATCTGATATTGGTATTTTACTCATCTACATTTACTCTATCATATTTTTATATTATTGAAATATCTAAGATAGATACAATCTTAAACATTATAGACATATGGGATTAGTAATGTGTTCACTAAATTCCCAATGTCACAATTAATGTTGCCAACAAAGCTTATATTTTGCTTTAGGTTAATTACTTTTGGAGTTTGTAATCACTTCCATTATCAGTCACAATTGCATACAATGAACCTAGCTGAAATACATGTTAGGCTAGTTGAATATATTTATATATGGTGGTTGTCACTAATTGTGAATGCCAGGTTGTGAATATTAAACAAATTTCAATGATATAATACATTATTATATTCTTTATCTTCTTTGAATTATATTTTAAATACTCTCAAACTTGTTTGAAACTAACCTTAATGTGGCAAGAGCATGAAAATCTATGTTGATAAACACCAGGATTTGCAGATGCTGCAGTAATTAATTTCTGACTCCAGTGCTAGAACAAGCCTATTCCTAATAAAAGTTAAAGGTAAAATGGGAGATCAGGTAAAAGAAGGGTGTGGCCATACTTGGCTGACCTGATACAGAGATCATCATAGAAAGAGTCATGTAAAACAGGAGCCCTAATTTTTCGTCTTTTTGAATTGTTTTGTATTTCTACGTCACTATGACGTCAGTATTTATTTTCGATCTCAGGTTGCTATTACTAATTTGATGTCCTCTTGATGGTGCTTATGATTGCTCAAATTGAATTTGTGAGGGAAAAGAAATTGATCATGTTTAAACTATGTTGACATCTGATTATTGTAAACAAAGGCAGGTAATAACTAAACTTTTGTATAAAACCTGAGAGAACTGTAGTGATAGCTTAATAGATTTTATCTACTCTTAACTGCCGTCTTTACCATTGTATTTTTTATTTTATATTTTATCTAGATGAAAACTATTGCTTAAGATAGGCGACAATTTGGGAGTGCTTTCACTAGCACAGGGCGACAAGTTGCATCTGGAGGTCTGTTGATTATCCAGTCCGAATTGTGGACCCATTAAGTTACATATATGTTTATGTATAGGGAAATAATAAATCTCTTGTTCATAGTTCAATACATACATGCACTTATACAATCTAACACTGTGATGATACCATGCTGTTTGGCTAGCATGAATATCTGGCAATTACAGATTATTTAATAGTGAGCTGAGAGATAACAATGAAATGAGATCCTAGTATTTTTCAATGTGAGATAGAAATTAATAAGTGAGACAAATAGGGTAGCACCAGTCAATAGGTTAAGCACATTACTTCTGTATGCTCAGCTTTGGCTGGAAGCCATAGGAATTGGTCATCTTGGATCTTACCTAAAGTAGTTTTGTTACTTGGATGAATTACCAATGTTACATCTATAAGTTAAAAGTTCTCTGTTATTCTGTTTCTTGGAATCATGGCTGTACTGGAAATGCTATTCAAACCTTCTGCAGAGTCAATTAAGTTTCTAGTTATGTTACCTACAGCCCACAATTCTACATGGCGACTGTGACAGGACGCTGACGTGATAACTGTTTAATCTTGTTGTTTTCTTTCAATGGTTTGGCTGTTAGTTGGTTTTCATGTTGGTGCATATCAGCTGGGAACTTCCAAGTAAGTTTACCTATTGATGTATTCAATAACTTCCTCACCCTTGAAGGATGGCGACTAAGCCATTAGTGCGTTTTATTTGGCTGATGTCAATTGTTAAATTTCTTGTTTTGTTTTACTTTATTAGTGCTTTGATACATTGGATTTATTACCAAATACCTCCATGTTCGTTTTCCCCAATACAGTCTGTTAGTTATTGTTACCTCTTTAAGTTGTGTTTTGCTTCTGTGTGTGTGGAAGTGCTCCCTACTGTCAGTTCTGGAAATTATTGTTTTACTCTGTAAGTTATAATGGATTCTAGTTGTACTGTTACATACTCTCCTACTTTTGGGACTTCTCCAATTCGGAGCACCCCCTGTGCAAGTGTTGGTAACCAGGACATTACCCCTTGTACCATTGGATAATTACTAAATTTTTCTCAACCTTCTTCTCCCACTCTGACTACACAAAGGATGGATCAGAATGCTGCTACCATCCCATACAGTTAGGCAAGTGCAATAAGTCCATCATATCATCAAAATATGCGACATGTTTTAAACTCTCAGAATGCTCCTCCAATTCCCCTTTGTCCTCATAGCTTTGCCAGCGTTATCAATCAGTCAACACCCCAGTCTGATGTTCACCATGCAGAAATTGATCATTTGAAGGAGGCTTTATCACAACAAGTAGCCTTGAGGATGAAAAGTGAACACCAAGTGGAGTCTCTCCAGGCTGAAATCAACACACAACACGTGGCATACCAGTGAATGGAACTACAAATGCTGGAGTCAACAATTGCCCTGGAATTGCAAATTCATGAATTGAAGGGTGCTGTCAACAACTCACATCGCCAAGAGGAGGCGTCATCTAATAAGCCTAATAGAAATGATGAATATGTCACCCACGCTGTATTTAATGAAGCATTGGAAGAATTAGCTGAGAGGATCATTGGTCAAGTGGTTCAGTTAGTGGGTGAAAGCCATCCCCCTCCAGCTGATCCTTTGTTCAGAGGAACTCATGAGATCATCCCTAACTCTGTTTTGTGTTCCACCAGTCCTTCTAGTAGTCAACATATGTTGACTCAGTCTGCTATTGCACAGGTATCTACTTTAACCACCAGCGCCACTCCTCAAACAGGGTATGTACAGTCATTGCCTGATCCAGTAAGCACCATAGTAGTGCCCACGTTTAAAGAGCATGTGAGTGATACTAGTCCACTTCCTGGGAAATCTGGTATGAAAGATCAGCCGAGGTACTGGGACTCTATCCTTCCTCTTGAGTCTAATGGACAGATACCAATGTATAGCAAACATTCAGTTCTTCCCAAATTTACCAGGCAAATTGATTCCATGTCACAATCATTCAATGAATGGTTCTTCTTGTTTGAAGTTGACAATGAAACAACATAAGAATTCACAAGAGTCAGCAGTCTCACAGTTTCCCTTATATCTTAGCAGATTGGCATATAATCAATACATGATGCTCAACCATCATATCAAAACTGACTTCCAGCTGCTGATTGGATTCTTTGACGATCATTACTGAGCACCACACATTAAACATCAATATAAGACGTTATTATGTGACATGTCTTTACTCTTTATATTACTCAGGTCAAAAGCTTGTTTTGATTAAGTAGCCTCTCCAGAGAGTATTCACGACATGACCTATTTTCTTATATCTGCCAAGGTTTTCCTTCATTGATCAGAAATTGTTTGGAAGTTCGATGCAACCCTGAGGATAGTCTCCACGAAATCATAAGAAAGGCCATCAGTGTAGTCTACATGCTCCAGAATTCTCAAAGAATTAACAATGATATAACTAGTCTGTTGGGTGTGTCCAGTACCAGGAACTTCAAACCAAGGAAGCCTGCAGTTGCCAAGAAAGTATTTGATTTATCATTGGTAAGATGTTTCACCTGTGGAGAAAAAGGACATCTAAAATCCCAGTGCAAGGCTAAAGTGCAGCTCATCGCCAATTGAGAAGGTTTCATTATTGAAGAGCCAACTACTGAGTCCCTGTGTGTTGGCAACCTTTTTGATTTAGAACCCAACCACCCAACTACATCCCAAGATTTAAATTAATTGGAGTGCCACCTCCCTTAAAATGTGCACAAAACATATTAGTGATCACCCAGTTGATAAGGAAGAATCTAATACCTGTTGAGATGAATGGCAATATTTTTAATGCCACTGTGGATACTGGAGCTGCAGCTTCTATAATCAGTGATGAGTGCTGTAGGGAGTTATGTTTAAATCAAGACTCTTTGGATACATCTTGTGTGAAACTTATTGACGCTTCGGGAAACCCTCTTTCTCTTAAAGGGAAGTTACAGATGCTTCAATCAAAATTCATGCTGAGCCATTTGAAGTGGATCTTTTGGTAATTGACACATCAAACCATCGCCTACCATACGATCTTATCCTGGGAAATGACTTCCTGGAAAGAAACTCATGTGTAATCGATTTCAAAAATAACACAATTGCTATCAAGGATGAGGGAGCTACTCAGCTGGCTACTATTCCTGAGAGAGAAGTCATCTTTAATTTGGAAGAACCCATATCAATCAAACCCAAGCATTGGACATGAATAGCCGTATTCTCTGAAGATGGCATCAATGGGGACATGATGATTTCAGGACAGAGAGGCAAGTATGTGCGTGGAATTTCTTTTTCACCAGACTTGTGTAGAGTGACCAACAGAAAAACACATGTTGCTGTTCTAAATGGAGCTAATTATCCTGTAAAAATTGGAGTTTCTCAATTGCAATTAGTAGGAGTGCCAGTCAAAGTTGAAAATATCCCTGTTACCTGCCTACCAATATGTACCACAGTTCATGATCTGGGAGAACCTGTAAGTCCAATTAAGTTACCAACAGTCACTGATACCTCCCATCCTCATCTGAGTCAGAAGGAAAGAAAATCATTACTCACTTTACTTCAGAGTAAACATGACATGTTTAATTACGGGACAATCAGTGTTGGTCAGGCAGTAGTTGAGGAACATGCTATTGAATTGAAGAATGATAGACCAATCAGACTACCAGTGCACAGTGTTCCCGAAAATTTAAAACCAGAGTACGAAAAGATCCTCAGCAATTTAATCGAAAGTGGCATCATACAGGGAAGTAACAGCCCCTACGCTGCTCCTACCATGTTCATTTGACAAGGCGAGAAGTATTATTGGCTGTGCATCAACTTCAGAAAACTTAATGACATCACAATTAAGGATGCATATCCATTACCAAGGATTGAGGACCTCCTATACAACACCAGCAAATATAAGTTCTTTTCCTGCCTCAATTTGTGTAAAGTGTACTGGCAGGTACTGATGCACTCTTCCAACATCCCTAAGATGGCCTTCATCACCCCTTATGGTCTGTATGAGTGGAAGTATATGGCCTTTGGTCTATGTAATGCTCCCACTACCTTCCAGTGCTATGTAACCAAGGTGCTCAAAGATGGTGTTAACCTTCTCAAACCAGGCATATCAGCTTACATCAACAATATCTTGGTTGCTAGCAATACTTTTGAGGAACATCTGACTAAACTTGGTCATACATTAGACCTATTACAGAGGGCAGGATTGAAAGTTAATGGAACAAAGTGCTCCTTAGCCCAGAAGAAGGTAATTTTTCTTGGTCAAGTTGTTGAGCCAGGAAAGATTTCTATAAAGAACAATGCTAAAGATTTTTTGGAAAAGATTGAAATGCCACGAAGTCACTGGGACATACAGCGATTGATGGGCTTCCTTAATTACTATGGAATGTTTCTCCCAGACCTCGCCAAGAAAACAAAAACTATTTCAAATCTATTAAAAAACTCTGTTTCGAGTCATTGAGCCTGGAAAGATCTCTATAAAGAACAATGCTAAAGATTTTTTGGAAAAGATTGAAATGCCACGAAGCTGCTGAGATGTACAGTGATTGATGGGCTTCCTTAATTACTATGGAATGTTTCTCCCAGACCTTGCCAAGAAAACAAAAACTATTTCAAATCTATTAAAAAACTCTGTAGATTTCAATTGGACGTGGCAGGAGCAAGAAGCTCTACAAGGCATCAAGGTCAAGCTCAAAAAGATACCATCATTAAATACTCCTGACTACACCAAGGATTTTATAGTTGACTGTGATGCCAGTACTGTTGCTATTAGCGGAATATTGAGCCAGAACATCAATGGAGTTGAGAGTCCTGTTCAGTATTTTAGTCGAAAACTCAGAGCCTCAGAGAGAAACTATGGCGCAACTAAGTGCGAGATGCTTGCTTTAGTTGAATCACTGAAGAAATTTTGTTATTTCATATTAGGACGCAAGTTCATTGTAAGAACAGACAACAGTGCTCTTGCCTGGCTGAAAAAATTTAGTGGCGACAAATTGAACATAGTTGCTCAGTAGATAGAGTATTTAAATGATTTTTCATTCACAATCAAACACTGCCCAGGCAGGCTCCATCTGAACGCCGACTATTGGACTGCATTGCCAAGTTACGAGAGAGATCTCAAGAAACCAAATGGGGAGAAGGTTCCTTTCTCCTTTATCCCCCATACTGAGTATCAATTGATACCTGAGATTAATGCGGATAGAAATGGAAAACCCATTCTTGCCATCCTTGTGAGAGAAGAGATTTCTGAGGCAGAAATAGTTCACTATCAGCATCATGGTTGGATATTGGACCAGATAATGAAGAGGATGAAAGATCTGTACTTCCCCACGTCTCTGGAAGTAAATTGTTACTTCACTCATTACAACTGGCAACTAAATGATAATGGTTTATTGTATGCTAAGAGTAAGCACAACAATCCCCTTGCTATTCCTAAGTACTTTAAGAGAGACCTAGTAAGTAGAGTCCATGAGAGGGGTCATCTGGGTATCCTCCAGACTGAGAAAACATTCAACTCTTGGTACATCACTACTGGGATATGAGCTACTGTGACAGATGTCATCAACAAATGCGAAAAGTGCCTACTCAACAACATTAATCATTTTCCTCAACAAAGAGCTGAAATGGAATTGCGGTCAGCAGAGAGCCCTAACAAGTTAGTGCACATTGATCTCAAACAATTATCAAAAGATGATGAGGGTTTTCAGTATCTCCTCATGATGGTAGACCATTTTACCAAATTCGCCCACATAATTCCTCTAAGCAATACAACAGCAGAAAAAGTTGCTGACAAAATAATTAAAGAATGGATCTTGAAATATGGTCCCATGCAAAAATTAGTTTCCAATAGAGGTCCTCAGTTTGAAAGTAATCTTTTATGCACTTTAATGAAGGAACTAGAAGTGGTCCATGAACTGAACACCACATATCACCATCAAGCAAATGGATTGGTTGAGAGATTAAACCAAACCCTTATAAAATTAATTCAGGTAGCATTGTCCCGAGCAGCAGGCAAACAATGGAGGCGAATTGTCATAGACGCCTCCCGTCGCCTGAAAATAAATACCATCATTGGCTACAACTCTAGAATGATTGAAAACCTAAGTCGTCTATATTGGCGTAGCACTGTTCACACCTTCTTTGATGATGATTTTAATATTTATAACCTTTGCCAGTTTTTAAATAGTGGTAAAATGATTGACAGCTTTGAGTGTGTCAATATCAATTTTCAAAATCTTTTGTTCATTTATTTTCTACAAGTATCTGAAATACAGACAGAGGATATAATGGAGCAGATAGAGATTGCCTATCACATAGCTAAAGTTGAGGGCATATGCCTTATCATGATAGTCTGTGGTGAGTGTGAGATTACAGTACCCAAACCAATCAAGAACTTACATGTTCACATGGAAAATTTTCTGATATTATTGAAAGAAGATTACATTCCTATATCATCACACTCAACCAGCCACCTCCCCACCACTAGGCTCATATATACAGATCTACTTTTATGTCAGTGAGTACCCTTCCACCATTTAGCTGTAGACCAGAAATTGATTATTGATGTTTTGCTCCAATCACAAACCTTGGAAGTGACAGACCCCAACACTACATTGCTAGTTACAGTAACTGACATGAGAGTAAGCTTCGCTTTTGCTCAAAGCAGTCAACTGTTAGGCGAGATTCAAACCATTTGGTCCGATCTGAAAGCAGACTTCAACCCTGAGTCTGATTGGCCCCACCTTGATATATTGAGCCCATCACAACATTACCACTCATCAGTGGAGAGAACTCTTAGAGACATCAAAGTCTCCTACAATACACAAGATAAGAAGAATTTTAAGGAACATCTTTTTGCCAAGAAAAATTTACCAGACATTTACACCAGAGGAGCCATTTGGATTCTTCGCAATATACCTAATGAAAGAACCACACTTACAAATACCTATGTCACATGAAAAAAGTTCGACCCTCACAAAGATAACGATTCATGAGATAGTTGTTTGTCTGCTGACATGGAAAGTAAAGAATTGGCTGCTTTGCAAATGCAGTCCTCCCTCCTCTCCTGGCAAAACAAAAAGGCCTATGGACAAGTTTGAAAAATATTATGCCTGACTGGTGGGGGCAAGTATTGTTACAGGTAAGATGTTGATCATGTTAACCAGCAATCAACTTGGAATTTGTCTGTCAGACATAAATATTTTCTCCAACACAGTTAAAAAATATATGTGGGGCAGAACAGCTGAAACTAAGTTCGCTATCTTTTATTCAGATAATGCTCCCCTGAGTAATGAGACAATTTGTAGAGTGATTGCCTGGCTCAATGCACACATTCCTTGATCAAATCAGCAAGCACAACATCCACTGAATGCACGTGGATTACCAGTACATAGGCAACTGCAAGTGATACAAGAAAAAATCACTACACTACAGCTTAGCATGCTTATTCTCTTCCAAGCGGCTGGTGATTTGATGTGGGTGAACAATGTTGAAACCGTCACTTGGTATTACGATGTTACAAAAAGGATAGAGAACATCACTATGATAAGAGCTGATGTGTCTGACCCAGAGCAGATGACACTTAGTCAAGTTCAAGAATACTGTTTGCTCTTTGTTGATCATGCAACTATGATGGGGTCTCTGAGACAGGTATTTATACATTTTTATCCAGATACCAATGTGATGATGATGCTAATGATCGCCTTAATGGGGCTGTGACTTTACGAATGATTTTACAACACATTTATGAGGCGGTTGAATAACCTCAGAAGGAATTGTCCCATCAGTAACCAGATGCCAACCATTAAATTTCTGCGCTTGAAAGATGAAGTTGTAACCCAATGCAAAGTACTCATGCAGATCACACGAGAGGCACATTACGCTGAGATCCAAACGTGGGATGGGGATCTAGCTATGAAGATGATAGTAGCCACTCAAAACATCATGTCTGGGCCAGCCCTTCAACTATTGTCTGAAAATTAATTTGAGCAAGGGGGGGTGTGTAGAGTCACTTGGGGACTTTTTTGATTTTAGTCTTTTTGAATTGTTTTGTATTTCTACGTCACTATGATGTCAGTATTTATTTTTGATCTCAGGTTGCTATTACTAATTTGATGTCCCCTCAATGGTGCTTATGATTGCTCAAATTGAATTTGCGAGGGAAAAGAAATTGATCATGTTTAAACTACATTGACATCTGATTATTGTAAACAAAGGCAGGTAATAACTAAACTTTTGTATAAAACCTGAGAGAACTTTAGCAATAGCTTAATAGATTTTATCTACTCTCAACTGCTGTCTTTACCATTGTATTTTTTATTTTATATTTTATCTAGATGAAAACTATTGCTTAAGATAGGCAACAATTCAGGAGTGCTTTCACTAGCATGGGGTGACAAGTTGCTTCTGGACGTCTGTTGATTATCCAGTCCGAATTGTGGACCCATTAAGTTATGTATATGGTTATGTATAGGGAAATAATAAATCTCTTGTTCATAGTTCAACATGTACATGCACTTATACAATCTAACACTGTGATGATACCATGCTGTTGGCTAGCACGAATATCTGGCAATTACAGATTATTTAATAGTGAACTGAGAGATAACAATGAAAATGAGATCCTGTATTTTTCAATGTGAGATAGAAATTAATAAGTGAGACAAATAGGGTAGCACCAGTCAATAGGTTAAGCATGTTACTTCTGTATGCTCTGCTTTGGCTGGAAGCCATAGGAATTGGTCATCTTGGATCTTACCTAAAGTAGTTTTGTTACTTGAATGAATTACCAATGTTACATCTATAAGTTAAAAGTTCTCTGTTATTCTGTTTCTCAGAATCATTGCTGTAACGTAAACTCTATTCAAACATTCTGCAGAGTCAATTAAGTTTCTAGTTATGTTACCCTACCAACCCATGATTCTACACTAAAAGTTCTTGGGTGCAAAGTATACTAGGCTGATATACCTAAACTCAGTGCAGGCCTCAACTTGTGCAATTTAGGTGCTGCATTAAAGATGATAAACATAAAGAAAAGCAAGCAGTTGTGAAAAGCTATACTGTAGCATCATCCAAATCAACTAAGCTGCTAATTTCAAATCAGGAAGAGAATAAGATCAAAGAAGAATTATGATTAGAAATATTATACAATTATACAATCAGTTAGATTAACTTGTATTATGCAATCAAGCAAAAATATGTGTCAACTATGAGAGATTAGTATCTGTTGATAACAATACTTTTGGCAAAACTGAAGGGGGAAATCACTTCCATTGTTTTTAGCCGCCATATTGGCAGACAAAGAGTTTAAATTTGAAATCAACAGGTACTTTTCTAAAATTACTATAAATAGATTCAAAGCACTGTAAGCAATTGATAAAGACTTTTATTTGGAATTCTTACTTTGTTTTATTGATATGGTTTGATTATTTAATACAATGTCATGCTAAATGAGTTGTGTTTAGCAGTGGTCTGTATCCATCATCAGATTGATTCTAGGGTCTTTGTGCCAGATCATAAAAGTGCACTCTTGTTAGGTATAGAGGTTTTTCTCTTGTTTAGTTGATTATTTATCATTTAGTACATATATTAAAAATAATAGATTTGAAATACAGTTGGATGAGCAAAACCAGGGAATTATATCTATAATATTTTAGATCTAAATTATTGACTATAATGTGACTGATGAAATTAACTGAGCATGTACTAATTAGTAAATGTAGGTTAGGAAGCCACCAAATATTTTACTGATTATTAAAGCCAATATATTTTGGTAATGGCTACATGTAATATTAATCAAGCAGCTAGTAACAAGTCTGGTTGCATATTCATGAAACACTTTTACAAAATAGAGGATAAGTTAAATTGTGTTTTGTCTTGAGTATACACTGAGCTAGGATAGGGTACACATAAATTACATCATTGAACTGAGAGGTGGAACTCAACCAAATTGATCATCAGTGAACAAGTGAAACTGGATGTGGAGATCAGCTTCAGGCAGATGCCCATTACCAATCATTGGAGAAAATGCTGTATGGCTTTGTCACCTAAATAGTGAATAGTTAAATCTATTTATGTTATGTTAACAGAAATATGCAAAAGCTAAACAGTATCTAGTTAGAAAATCCCTACCTGCAAATATACAACCAATGTTATAGAGTAACAAAGGACAAACAGTAATAATGCCTGGTAGAGAATAATGAACAACAAGTAGTTGTGTAAAGCCCTACACCTACATTTGCCATAGTGATGAGCTTGTAAAGCTGTACCTGAACAAGGCACCCTCAGCAACAATCAGATAATTTAGAAAGGCATTTTAGTAAAATGTACACAACTAGAAGTAAAGGTAAGAGTAAATTCTATTGAACTTTTTGTAACAAAATCAAAGTATTTAAATGTAGAAACAGGCATCTAATAAACAAATGAAGCACTAAAAGCATACTGTGAAACTGTGATTAAGCAATAACAGGTCCTTTGTTAACCTTTAACACAGTAATCAATTAATATCTGAATTACTGCATGGCAGATATTTCAAACTTTTACAATTTGCAGAGATTGTCTCCTATCATTTTGGGTCAAATGAGGCCATTAGAAATTGGTATAAATAATATTAATGTACAATTTAATAAATTCGAAAATTAATGTAGAAATGTTTGTGATTGCATCAAGTGATGCCACATTAAGTTGTTTATTAAACTGTTAAGAATCCTTTGCTCAAATTCTGTTCAGTTGTTAAATACATAATCTAAGATTTTAAACTGCTTAAATGCATTTGCCAGTGAAATTGAATTATGAATAAATTCTTAAACATGTCATTGGCCCCATTTAAGAGACCATATAAAAATATATAATAAAAATTAGATTGATAATGAACCTCCTAGGATACATCTATATCTGATTTATTTACAAATCACTTCTATTGAAGATTACAACAAACTAAAATCATTTATACAACTGCCATAATGAATTTTAAACAAATACAATAAAATAGTTTAGGCTACAGTAATAGAGTAGTATTAAATCCAAATTGATGATGAGAATGCAACCAGAATACATCAACCACAACTTCAAACCAATGGTGGGGTTCTCCCATTGCTTTATTCTCTTTCTCATATTAGTCATCTTTGTGAAACAAGTTTTCATGAAAGACCAGACAAATTGAGAAGTTTTCAAATAGAACAAGTGAGCAAGAGCAGAACTGAGCCACAATAATCCTAATGTCAACAATTATATAGTGTAGCATCATCCCAAAAAGAATAGCTGCAAACAAAAGATTAGCGTCGAATTATTATAGTGATTAAATATAATCAGAGATATGATTGTAAAATTTAGTTAATTATTCTATTCATTTAACTTATGACAAAAAGGACTCTGAGGAAAGTTCTGGGATACTATCAAGGATGCCCACATAAATTATCTGGTAACAATTGGGACCACCACTCTAGCCTCCCCTGCAAGTTTCAGTGAGATGGAAAAGAAGATAGAAACTTCAAATCTTTTGTGTATCCTGCCACCTACCATTGA
>CABFPE010000183.1:1147868-1159329 GCA_900660155.1 Hofstenia miamia
TCCAGCCACTACTAAACACAACTTGCCTAGCTGCACATTTTATTAAATAATCAAACCAGATAAGAGTAGAAATGAAAATTAAATAAACTCCGAAGAATTTATTGTTCATCAAAATTCTGGTTGAATCAAAGCTATTTATAAAAATTCTACAAAAGTACCTGCTGATTTTAAATTTCAAATGATTCGTCTGCCAATATGGCTGTTCCTATGTAAGCATTATTTCGCTCAATTTAATTTGTCAAATGTTTCTTGATCAGCTAACAAGTTTTCTTAATTTGAACAATATTAAAGCTTAGTTGCATCTTACAAAAATAACTAAGATCTTTAACTAAATTTTACAATCAATTCTAATTAATAATAATCATTCAACGTTGTTCTTCACTTGCAGCTTAGTTGCTTTTGGATGATGCTACATTAGCTATTCTCATTTGCACCAATTTTATCATTCCTTTGATATCAATATCCTCTCCTGATGTATTAATTAGTCTCTTATTAGATTTTTTCAAGTTTTTGTGTTTAAATATCAATTTCACTGCACTTTCATATGTAAATATTGAGGTTGCTGCCCTGTATTGATTGTTGCCTTTATTCTCATTCTGTGGCATAATCTGTGTGTGTGGTTTATTAAAGAGAAATTATGGATACAACTAAGATTAGCAATATAATAAATAATTGATTAAATGTAAGCACATGGTTATTATCCTTTGATTAATTGTACAATTTTCATACAGTGCAGTTTTGACATTAATTACATCAGCAAAACAGTTTGACAAAAAATCAAAAGAGCTTCTCACATATGCTAATTAATGCTGATGTTGCATAATATTAGAAGACAAAGAAAAAGCAGGAAAACAGTCAACAATGCTAACTAACAGGCACTTGCTGATTGTTTGATTTTTTATGAGAATTTGATATAAATATGCAGTAACAGATGTAATTTTGATGAATGAATTTTACTGGATTTACTTTGTTATTTTAGTCAGGTTTATTTAATTATATTAATGGAAAGCTAAACATTTGAGCATGAAAGTTGTCTGCAGGTAGTCTTTAAATCTGGCTAAATGTATTTCAGAGCAGCTGCATGATTCAGTCATTCAAAAGTGTGGTGCAGCTAGTAGCCAAGACTTCCAGTGTGCTCTTAGGTTAGGTTTACAAACAGGGGTTTTTATCCATTCTAGTGTAACATCCTCTACCAGTCATTGTCATCTGTCTCTCCTTGCTATTTCATTATATCTGTATCAGTGTACTTGCAGATAGGGATGTACAAATTTTATACTGCTTTACTTCTACATTTGTAATTCCATTAACTTTAATTAATAGACATTATCATAGCCACTATTTAGGTGACAAAACCTTGCAGCATCTCTTCTACTAGTTGGTAATGGGCATCTGCCAAAGGCCAATCTCCACATCCAGTATCATGAGCTTGCCAATGATCCAGTTGGTTGAATTCCACTTCTCAGCTCATCAATATAACTTATGTGTACCCTATACTAGCTCAGTGTATACTCAAGACAAGACACAACTCAACTTAGTCTCTATTTACAAAAGTGTTTCATGTACTTGCAACCTGGCTTATTACTAGCTGCATAGTTAATATTTTTTTTCAAATTTTATTATTTGGCACTCTGAAAATAGTGTTATGTCTTTTTGACGTCCTTATTTGATGATTAGGTGCTACCAATTTGTATCAATTTCTTTAATTCAATTTGTTCACATTTTTAGTGTAGTTATTTGAAAGAATTATTATTTGGGTCTTCTGTCAAGGACATGTGATTGTTTATTTTAACTTTGCAAGGGAAATTGTGTTTGAAACTGTAAGCAATATCCAGGTAATAATTTACAGATTTTGTAATAAATATCTTAGACAACTGTAGTGTATCATCCTCTACCAGGCATCATTACAGTTTATCCTTTTTTACTATATAACCTTAGTCATAGTTGTGTGGATAGGGATTTACTAGATACTGCTTTAGAATTTGTTTCTATTAACACAATGTAACTGGATTTAACTGTTCACTATTTAGGTGATGAAGCCATGCAGCAATTCCTCCAATGATCAATAATGGGCATCTGCCTGCAGCTATTCTCCACATCCAGTTTCACTAATCCTTCAATGCTCCATTTGGTTGCATTCCACACCTCAGCTCATTGATACAATTTATGTGTACCCTATCCTAGCTCAGTGCATACTCAAGACATGACACAATTTGACTTAGACTCTATTTTGTAAAAGTGTTTCATTCATTTGCAACCAGACATGTCACTAGCTGCTTAATAAATATTACATGTAGCCATTACATAAATATATTGGCTTTAATAATGTAGCATCACTGGTAGTTGTTACTATTTATCAGCCAGACCTCGTGCTTTTCTTGTTAGTGACTGGTAGTTGTAATATTTGTACATATTGTAAATAATATTGTATATAAAGACCAAAGCATTTTGTAAATAGAAGTAGTTTGAACTGTATTCTCTTTGTGTTTGCTAGAATCACACCCCAGTGATTCTACATGGCAACTGTGACAGGACCCTGATGTGATGCAGAACATTCCAATGCCTCTCTGCAATATGAACCCAATTGATAGGAGTCAGCCAAGCTTATGCCTTAGTTTTTGCATGTTTGAGCGAGGAGCTTGTAATGATGCTGCAAAGAAGATGGTTTTTAATCTGTTGTTCTCAGTCATTGCCAGACACAATTGGTGATGGAAATGGTTTCGAAGGTTAAATCTGATGCCTCTTCACAAGATTAACCCAATCAATAGGAGTCAGCCAAGCCTATGCTTTAGTTTTTGCATGTTTGAGTAAAGAGCTGTCAAATGGATCCTTTTGGACCAAATCCTCCTCCTCCTCCATTGGGCACACAACCAAAAGTCACTGAGTCTGGCCTGGGTGGTGTGTAGCATTGCTGGTAGTTGTTACTATTTATTGGACAGACCTCATGCTTTTCTTGTTAGTGACTGGTAGTTGTAATATTTGTACATATTGTAAATAATATTGTATATAAAGACGAAAGCATTTTGTAAATAGAAGTAGTTTGAACTGTATTCTCTTTGTGTTCACTAGAATCACACCCCAGTGATTCTATAATAAATGCATAAGTATTGAGCAGCTTCTTAACCTACATTTATTATTTAATACATGTTTGATCACTTTATCTGTCATTTATAGGTCACTAATTTGGATCTAAAACAATATTAACATATTACCTAAGTTTTGGTTATCCAACCTTTTTGTGAATTCATTTATTTTAATACCTGTATTAAGTGATCACTAGTTGGCTAAACAAGAGAAAAACTCCTACACCTAACTTAAGTGCACTTTTGTGATCAGATCCTAGAATTGATCTTGATGATGGATCCAGACCACTACTAAACACAATGTGTTTAGCTCAACATCATATTAAGTAATCAAACCATTATAGTAGAACAAAATAAGAATTCTGAATATAATTCTTTATCAATTGCTTACAATGTTTAGTTCCTATTCATACCAAATCTAGAAAAGTACCTGTTGATTTCAAATTTAAACTTCTTATCTGTCAAGATGGCAGCTAAAAATAATGGAAGCAACTCGTTTTGCCAAAAAGTATTATTATTGACTGATNAATAAGAATTCTGAATATAATTCTTTATCAATTGCTTACAATGTTTAGTTCCTATTCATACCAAATCTAGAAAAGTACCTGTTGATTTCAAATTTAAACTTCTTATCTGTCAAGATGGCAGCTCAAAATAATGGAAGCAACTCGTTTTGCCAAAAAGTATTATTATTGACTGATACTAATCTCTTATTTTTGACACATATTGTTTCTTGGTTGCATAATACAAATAAATCTAATTGATCTAAATACAATATTTCTAATCATCATTTCTTTGATCTTATTCTCATCTCTGCTTGACGTTTGCAGCCTTTAGATTGATTTGGATGATGCTACAGTAGCAAAGCACACAATAATTTTGTCTTCCTTCAGCTGCATTTGATCTTTTTTGCTTTTATTATCTTGTAACCCTTTTTAGATTTATCATCAAGAATTTGGTTATGATAACTATTGCTTAAGATCTTGCAGCAATTCAGGAGGAAACTGCACTGTGTCTGGGGCAATAAATAGCTCCTTAAAGGTGACAGCCTGAATTGTGGTCACTTTAGGTTATGATTACATGTAGGGAATAACAACTTTTCATTTGATCAACTCATACATGCACATAATGTTAACACACTTCAAATATACTATGCTGTTGGCAAATGTGAATGCACAGCAATTATGTGCCTTTTGTTTGTTATTTATTTACATGAGCTGAGATAATAGAACTCTGAGATAAATTGTTTATTGAGCTAGAAATTTCAACTTGAGACACACAATTAGCACCTTGGTGAATGGCTTCATGGATATGGCTTCAGTGTGATACTGTCTGAATTGGTCACTGTTGGAGTTCTTTATAGAATTTCTGTATTTATTAAGCAAATTGGTTAACCACCAAAGTTTCTTTCTTTTGTTGGAATGCAGGTCACTCTCTGCTATGCTAAACTTTGCAACCTTTGATCTTAACTCTTGAGTTTCCCAGTACCACTAGAGTAGCCAGAGTTCCCCTGTGATTCTAAATGGCGACCCTGATGTGATGCTGGACAAATTAGGGTGTCAGTTGAACTTTCTACACTATTCTGTTGAAGTTACCAAAGTGATCATCTGATTTTGCCTGGTGATTGTAACATAATGCCAAGCTGTTACTGTTTCTATATCATACTTGATTTTGTTTTTGCTCTTTGGTGTGAGCTAGCTGGGATAGTTGTTTCCCCTGGCTGTGAATCAACTTCAGTACCACTTGATTCATAACTTTAACTCTTATGTCATTTTTACACTGCAGTTCCATGCTTTGAAGCTGTCAACCAGCTTCAATTTTATTTTTGCTCATTTTGGTTGTTATTTTGTTGTTGTCTCATCTTCTAGAATTTGGATGTATTACTGTACCCTACACTGTGCTGTCTACTGTTACTAGCTTTTGTTTTTCCAAACCCAGTTGGAATTTCTCTCAATTTGTTGGAATTGTTTTTCTGAATTTTCTTGTTTTTTCTGAATGGACTTCAATAGTATGTCTTGTAATGGGACTCCCACTCAGGGTTTCCCCAGTGTAAATGCTAGCAGCCCAAACATTGCTCCTCACACTGCTGGAATTAATTCACTTGTTTCTCCTTTGTCTTTTGATCCCTATTACATCCTCCCATAGAAACTGCCTGTGGCAACCACTTGTGAGCAATGCCTAGATTCTCTTCAAGCTGATATGCAAGAACAGGCTTGTAATGCTCAATTGAAAGAGGGATGTTTCATTGACTAAATCAATGCTTTGGAAATTCAACTTCAAATTTTGGTGACTCCTCTGCCTACATTGCTACTTAGGCAGAGTAGCCCACCTTGTTCTTCAGTCTAGATTTTCTGAGTATGCAACTCACAGTGTTTTACAAGATGTTTTGTACACTTTTTCTGAACAAATTTCTGAAATGATTTCTGCTCACCTTCTGTGCAGCCCTATTGTCACCATCTCTACACCATTGACGCCTCAATTCATTACCCCTGTCACTTCATTCACAACTGGAGAACCCACCTTTATGCAGTCAGCTTTGACTCAAGTCTCTATGTTGACCACACTAGCTGCTCCAGTTCCATATGTGCTAAGTGTGACCATTTTGCCTCCTGCACCTGTGAATACTTGTGTTACCCCCCCACTGTTGTAACTCCAATTACCCCACCATAGTCATGTGATCTTTCTAGATCTGCTCTGAAGAATGGACCACATATTACCCAATTGATCCTACCTACAACCACTGTTGGAAACAAAACTGCTAACTTATTTAATTGTCATTCTATATTACATAAGTTCACTTGAAAAATCAATGAAATTTCACAGTCTTTTGAAGAGTGGTTTTTCCTCTTTGAAATAATGATGTGGCAGTACAAGGCCACTCAGAATACTGCCATCACTCAATTCCCTACCTACCTTCAAGGTCTCACATACAACCAATACATGATGTTGGATCAGGATGTGAAGATTAATTACCAACTTCTCATCAGTTATTTTGAGGAGCATTACAAGGTGCCTCACATTAAGCATCAATACAAGATGCTATTATGCAACCTCTTGTTCAAGAAGGGCAAAAATGTACACAATTACATCATGCAGGTGGAAAGGCTGTTTTGTTTAAGTAAGCTCAGCCATGAGTATTTGAAGCATGATCTCTTTTTGTACATTTGTCAGGGCTTTCCAACCAATATTCATAGTTGCCTTGAACTCAAGTGTGATCCCAAAGATGATCTCAACCTGATAATTCATAAAGCTATTAGCATTGTGTATATGCTGTACAATACCACTTGTATCAACAAGGATGCTGGAGATCTCAAGGCAGGTTCTTCATTGCAGAAGCACCCTACCTCCTCAAGCACTGTTGCTTCCACAGTGAAGGTAGAACTTGAGCAGACTAGTTGTTTCCATTGCAGCCAGAAAGACCATATGCAGTCTCAATGCCACACTGTAATTCATTTAGTTGCCAATGGCAAAGGCTTCATCATTAATGAGCCTGGCGATGGAGAGTGTCCACCTGACTTACCTGTTAGCTCTGTTTATCAGTTAAACTAGTTGGAGCCCTGCCTCCTAGAAAATATGCACATGACATTCTGGTAATCACTTCACTGTTGTGTATTAACATTATCCCTGTAGATATAAATGGATCTCTGATAAATCTCACAATTGATACCAGGACCTCAGCCTCAATCATTAGTTACTCTTGTTGTTCCAAGTTATGTTTGTCATGAAATGATTTACTTCCATCTACTGCACATCTGTTGGATGCCTCTGGGCACTCATTGTCTTTGAAAGGTCATGTACTGAAACTGGAACTACACATTTAGCAGGAACTGTTTGTTGTTGATTTGATTGTTATAGATACTTGCAACCAGCTGCTCCCATATGACATAATTCTGGGAAGTGACTTTTTTGAGCAGAATGCATGTGTTATTGATTATGGAAAGAAAACAATTTCCATCCACAAAAGCAAATGCTGGCACAAGCTCACTACAGTTCCTGAGCAGGATATCTCATTAAGTTTTTCTGAAAGTGTAATTGTTGAGCCTCATCATTGGCGACATGTCCCCATCACCACTGAATCTGCATACACTGGTGATGTTATGGTTTCTGGATTCAAGGGGAAGTGTTTCTCTAGAGTCAACTTCTCTACTAATCTCTAAAGGAAGAATGTATGTTACTATTCTCAATAATTCTAATTTGCTGGTCAAGATAAACCCTTCTCAACTGAAAATTATTGCAACTCTTGAATTCCAGGCCACTGCCTGTCTACCAATATTAACTGACATTCAGAATCTGGCAGAGCCAAGTGAGCCTGTCCAGATCCCTCTTGTTAATGAACAGACTCATCAACATCTTAGCTCTCAAGAGCATGAGTCACTCTCTCACCTGCTTCAGCAACATCATGAGGTTTTCAATTACTGTTCAATTAGCATTAGCCAGGCTGTTGGCAAACAACACTCTATTTTAACCAAGAATGACCATCTAATTTACCTGCCCATTAGGAGGGTACTGGAAAACCTCCAAGAAGAGTATGAAAATATTTTGAGTGATCTTTTAGAAAATGGCATTATTCAGGCTAGCAAAAGCCCCTATGCAGCACTCAACATCTTTATTAAACAAGGTGACAAGTACTGCCTCTATGTGGAATTCAGGAAGCTTAATGATGTCACAGTAAAGGATGTGTATCTGATTCCATGCATTGAGGAACTCCTCTATGATACTAGTTGGTATAAGTTGTTTAGCTGCCTTGACTTGTGCAAAGCATATTGGCAGGTGCCAATGAAGCCTGCTGATATCTCAAAGACTGCCTTCATCACTCTATATGGCCTCTTCAAGTGGAAATACATGGCTTTTGAGCCCAGCAATGCCCCAGTGATCTTTCATTGCTATGTCACCTGAGTGCTCAGAAATGGTGCTAATGTACTTGAGTCAGGCATAACATAATACGTGCATCACATCCTCATTGCTGGCAACAACTTCTCTGAGCATCTGGAAAGGCTTGGATGCACTCTTAATCTTTTATACAAATCTAGTCCCTGAGTTAATGGAAACAAGTTTTCCCTTTTACAACCATGTGTTAATTTTCTTGGGAGAATCATTGAACCTGGTCACTTGGGGACTTCTTTCAATTTTATTATTTATGAATTGGGTTGCTATTGTTAATTTGATATCCCCTCGTTGGTGCTTATTTTTGATTGCTCAAATTGAATTTATGAGGGAAAAGTAATTGATCATGTTGAACTATGTAGACAACTGATTTTGTAAACAAAGGCAGGTAATAACTCAATTCTTGTATAAAACCTGAGAAAACTGTAGAGAACGCTGAATAGATTTAATCTACTCTCAATCACTGTTTTTACCATTGTATTTTTCTTTGTATTATACCTTGATGAAAACTATTGCTTAAGATCAGCAACAATTCGGGAGTGCTTTCACTAGCATGGGGCGACAAGTTGCTTCTGGAGGTCTTTTGATTATCCAGTCCGAATTGTGGACCCATTAAGTTACATATATGGATAGGTGTATGTGTAGCATCATCCAAAAGCAACTAAGCTGCAAGTGAAGAACAACGTCGAATGATTAATATTAATTAGAATTGATTGTAAAATTTAGTTAATGATCTTAGTTATTTTTGTAAGATGCAACTAAGCTTTAATATTGTTCAA
Source organism: Hofstenia miamia (assembly GCA_900660155.1). NCBI lineage: Eukaryota > Metazoa > Xenacoelomorpha > Acoela > Hofsteniidae > Hofstenia > Hofstenia miamia. The sequence continues at coordinate 1,156,612 of CABFPE010000183.1, forward strand.
ATTAAGAAAACTTGTTAGCCGATCAAGAAACATTTGACAAATTAAATTGAGCGAAATAACGCTTACGTAGGAACAGCCATATTGGCAGACAAATCATTTGAAATTTAAAATCAGCAGGTACTTTTGTAGAATTTTTATAAATAGCTTTGATTCAACCAGAACTTTGATGAACAATAAATTCTTTGGAGTTTATTTTATTTTCATTCTACTCTTATCTGGTTTGATTATTTAATAAAATGTGCAGCTAGGCAAGTTGTGTTGAGTAGTGGCTGGATTCCATCATGGGATCGATTCTAGGGTCCTTGTGCCAGTCACAAAACCGCACTTATGTTACGGTTAGGAGTTTTTCGATTCTTGCCTAGTCTGACTATCGATCAATACATGTATGAAATAATCAATGCCTGAAACGACTGGATAGTCGACACTTAGGGATATATATATATATTCTTAAATGTAGGAGACTCGACTATAATTGACTTGATAAATGACCTTACATGTAATACTATTAAATGTAGGTGTAGGAAACTGCAATCTTATTACTTAAATTATTAAGCCGATAGTTTTACGGTAATGGCTATTCTAATATTTTGTAAATGCAGTTAGTGTCAATGCCCGGTTGCTTTTACTAAATCAAAACAACAAACACTTTACAACTTTGAGTTTAAGTCAGTTACAACTTTACTTGAGTGCACACACCGAGCTAACGTAGGGTACACATAACTAATTCCAGTTGAGCTGAGGTGGTGCCGTGGACTCGATCATTGGTCAAGAAGGAAGGGAGCTGTCTTGTGGAGATCGGCTTCGGGCAGGAGCCCATGGAAGAACTGAAGAGGAAACGTCATACTGCTCTGTCACCTAAACAGTGATGGTTAATACTCAATTATTTAATTAACATAACTAGTTAATAAGAGAGGAAAGTCTGATGGTTCAACAAATTGGTAACACCTCACCCGCAATTTACCAAGCATTCCTTATCAGAAATTAGACACGGCGTAATAAGCTAGGTGGAGGATGTTACATTATGTGTCAACAAAATTAGAGATGCTGGTGCTGATCAAGAGCATCAAGAAATTTAGGCACTTCTTAATAGGCTGGCAGTTCAGGGTCTGTACAGACAACAGTGGATTGGCATGGCTCAAAAAGTTTTCAGGTGACAAATCAGGGATAGTGTTGAGATGGATTGAATACCTAAATGAATTCACTTTCACCATCAATCACTGAAGAGGAACACTGCATATGAACGCTGACTTCTGGACCACACTTCCTGAATATCAGAGAAATGCAACCAAGGAAGACAGAGAGAAAAAACAGTTTCAATTTCTACCACATACAGAGTACAAGGGGCTGCCAGAAATGAATGTTGATAAAAAGGGATAAGTAGTGCTACCAATCACAATAATGGAAGAGATATCAGAGTCAGAAATTATAGAAAAACAGAAAGACAATGTGATATTAAGCAAAATCATAAAGAAGTTACAGGAACCTAGTTTGAAGCTATCAAAGTTAACCATGAGCTACTATGAGAGGTACAGATGGAAGAAGAACAGGAATGGACTCCTATACCTGGAAGGACAAAACAATATGATTGCAATACCAGAGTAACCAGAGTACTATAAACACGAACTAGTAAGGAAGATTCACGATAAGGGCCACTTAGGCATCATGCAAATGGAGAGCATGTTCAATGCAAGGTTCTTCACAATGGCAATACAGGTCACAGAAGAAATAATTAATAAATGTATGAAATGTCTCCTTCATAACAAACAACATTTTCCAATGCAGAGAGCACTGCTAGAAAAGATCATAGTGATGCAACCCAATGAGATCATACGCATGGACCTAGAAATGTTGTCAAAAGATGAGGAAGGATATCAGTACTTACTAGTGATGGTGGAAAATTTCACCAATACATGAAGTTAATCCTGATGAAGAACACAATGGCTGAAACAACCACTGACATAGTAATGAAAGAATGGATCCTGAAGTTTGGGCCAATGGAGACAATAATCAATGATAAGGGGCCACAATTTGAAAACAACCTGTTCCAAGAGATGGCACACTTACTGGAAGTAATGAGCAAAAGAACAACAGTGTACCATCCACAGGCAAAACGGCGCAGTGAAGAGACTGAACAGAACCTTGATAAAGCTAATGAGAGTCACAACTTCAAGGATAGGAGGTTGCAAATGGAGAGAAGTAATTGAAATGATCAAGTATTTTTACAATACATCCATACATTCAACAACCAGGATAACACCATTTAAGGCCATGTTTGGAAGAGAGGCAGCAACACCATTATCAATGCAATACTTCGCCTATAGCAGAAAGATGGATAACCAATATGTGGATCAACTGAGGAATCAGATAACAGCAATACATGAGATGATGTGTCATAACATGAAGAAATTGGCTGTGAGACAACAGTGCAACTACAATAAAAATTTTACAGTCATGCACATAAGATAGGCGACACAGTTTACACATTCACACCTATGAAATTAACAGACACAAACCAGGTCTGAAAGTTAAAAATGGTTTGGTCAGGTCCATATAAAATAACGCAAGTGTTACCAAATAACAAGTATATGTNNNNACGAAAATAAAGGGATGAATACAAAAAGAGTGTCAATGCCGTCAAGTATATGTGCAGTAAAAAATGGAAGGGGTAAGATTCCAATTCTTAACGAAACAAATCAGAACATAAATCTAAGGAAATCA
>CABFPE010000183.1:1190211-1202956 GCA_900660155.1 Hofstenia miamia
ACCGATTTTAAAATTCAAATGATTCGTCTGCCAATATGGCTGTTCATACGTAAGCATTAGTTTGCACAATTTAATTTGTCAATTACCTCTTGATCGGCTAACAAGTTTCTTATTTTGACCAATATTAAATCTTAGTTGCATTTTACAAAAATAAACTAAAGTTCATTAACTAAATTTTTTACAATTAATTTCAATTGATAATCATTCAACGTTATTCAGCTTTTAGTTGCCTTTTTTGGATGATGCTACAATAAGGTTTATTATACATATGAGAACTCTACATTTCCAAAGAAGACTGGAGCTCTTACCAAGTTGGAACTCTCTCTCTCTTGCATTGATCAGCATTGGGTTTTGACCCTCTACCATCACTGACTCCCAACCTAAGCTGATTGTAAAAGTAAATATAACCAGAACCACTGGCATAATACTAATACAATTCAATAGGGAGTGATCATGGAATCCCTCACACCCTTGGTCTGTAAGAAAAAGGAGAATTGTGTTAGCAATTATACCTATTTCACTCAAAATAAGGGTTGATGAGATTCTACATGGCAACCATGAGAGGTGCCTGACAATGCAACCAAGAAACCAATCTTGAGTTAAGATGGATTTCTTCTCAGCAAAACAACCAGAAAAAATTGATTTAAGATGTACTTCTTATCAACCAAATACTAGAAACTCTTAACAATATGGTAACTAAAAAACATTAGGAAAGACAACAAACTCAAGTTAAGATAGGTGTTTCTTTCTTCTGAAACTACCCACACAAACAAAGAAGTAAGAATATAATGGACAGTGAATGCTAAATAGTAAATCAAACATTGAAAACCAAAGTTAAAAAAGGAAACCAACAAAAAGACTACTCCAAGCTAACAGTAAATATGGTAAACTCTAGAAAGAAAAATAAAAGTAAAGTGATAATGCAAAAAACTCCCCAAATACAGACTCCCCAAACACAAAATATAACAATGTCACCTGAAAGTGAACCTTCTCCCACCAAAATGATACTACAGTCATTAGAAATCCAAAACAAACCAACAATAGCTGAACTAAATCAAACAATCAATAAAAATAACAAAGAGAGAAGAGAATTAATGATACAAATCAAATAGTTAACACACAAAATGTTTGAAGTGGAAGCAGCAAACATTGAAAAGCAAAGACTAATTAACAAAATGAGAGACAATACAAGCTCCATATTAAATGAGCAACAAAACTTATTTCAAAAACAAAATTAGAAACTAACTGAAGCAAATGCAGAAATAAAACTCCAAAGTGAAGGCTACAACAAACAATGAATGAAATGCACAATGAAAATGTGCATCTAAAAGAAGTGATTTTGATGAAACAGATTGAAATCAAAAACCTCAGAGATGAACTGAGACTAATGCTACTAAATAATGGTAAAAAAAACAACTGAGAAACAGACAAGAGAAAACCAATAGAGAGAATGACAATACAAGAACCAGAAAAATTAAACAAAATGAAACTCTTGAATGACACAATCACAGACATCAGTAAACCAGAGGAAACAGAAGAAGAATTCATTGAAAAAATTGTAAAAAACATAATGTAACAAGTCAAAGCAAATTGTGACAAACCAACAGAATTAAAACCAACATTTGAAAATTCCATACTACTGAAGGGAAACAAAATCAATACACTGACATGCAAAGCAATCATTCCAAAATTTACAGGAAGAATAGACACCCAGTCACCAACATTTAACAAATGGCTGCAAATATTTGAGATATACATGAAAGAATTCAAAGTATTACAAAACACAGCAGCTGCACAATTCCCACTCTAATTAGGGGGTGCAGCATACCAACACTACCTGGTATTAGACATTGAAACAAAAACAAACTACAAAAAACTGATTGGCAAATACCAGCTTCACTACAATGATGAAAGTTTCAGAAGCCAATACAGAATGATTCTTAACACAATCAAGATGAACAGGAGAGATGACTTAAGAAACTACATGACACAGGTAGAATGATTACAAAAGTTAAGTTCATGAGAATTAATCTACTCCAAATATGACCTGCTCTCACACATCTGCAAAGGCTTACCCAAAGCAGTATGTCAACAATTCAACATAAAATGTGACTCCTTAGACAGGATAATAAGAAAAGGACTGGCAATTCAAATCACAATGGAAAACAACACCAGAATAAATGAAAAATCAACAATTGCAAAACCAACCACACCAATATCAACAGTGACTACAAGCAAAATTTTGAACAAAGGAACAAACAGAAAACCATCAGACAGAGAAGAGATAATAAAGATAAAATTAAAAGATGGTACAATAAGGAAAATAAAACAGAAATACCCAAAATGCCAGATGTGTGAAAACAAAGGACACACAGAGAATACTGTAAGCATCAAAATTAACCTAATTGAAGAAGAAGATGCCTACTTCAAAGAAGAAGATCTAATTTAAAATGAGGAACAGAATGAAGACAGTGATGAAAATAAGGAGAATCTAGAAAATTTAAACTAAAAGGAGCACCAACTCTGAAAAAACACCTGTTCTAATAATAACTGATCTCATAAAGACAAATACAATTACAGTTGTAGTCAACAGTATAATCATCAAAGCTACTATAGACACAGAGCAGTTATATCAGTCATTACCAAAGACTACATGGTGAAAATTGGATTCAACAGACAAGATCTACAAAATGAACAGAACAGGCTAATAATCCCTCTGGGGAATACATCAACATTAAAGGAAAACTAGAAAAAATACTTATAAGGACCACAAACACAACATTCCAACAAACATTTACTGTGATAGACATGGAAAGAAACCTGTTGCCACATAAAACGATACTAGGAAACAACTTCCTAACACTATGGCTGAATAATAGACTATGCAAACAAAATGATATGAGTCCAAGAAGAAATCATAACAGCAGAAGAGGAAAATGAAAAAGAAGACACAATAAAATTTAAATTAGTAGATAACACCAAAATACAGCCAAACATTTGGAAAATGTGCCAAATAGCAACCAATGATAAAATAAATGCAGAGATCATGATGTATGAGCAAATGGGAATAAACACCAAAAAATTGTCCTTACCATCAAGTATATGCACAGTTAAGGAAGGAAAAGCAACCATACCAATATTAAATGCAACCAACAGAATGGTCAATTTGAAAAAAGTGAAAATCAAAATCCTCAGAAGAAAAATAAGAGCAGAAAAAATGCTAATAGAAAAAACAATTAAGATAATCAAAAATCAAAACAGAGAAAAAAAAACTGAGCTAATTAAATTACTGAGGAAACATAAGAAAATCTTCAATTTCAGAGAACTCTGCATAGGAGAATTGTCACCATGACAAATGAACTAATACATCTACCATGCAGGAGAGTGCCAGATCATCTAATAACAATTACAATAAAAAACAAATTATAGACAAAAAGATCATTAGAGCAAGTGAAAGTCCCAATGCAGCACTGTTGGTATTTGTTAAGCAAGGGAACAAATACAGAATCTGCATAGATTTCAGAAAATTAAATGACATCACCAAAAAGGATGTGTATCCTCTCCCAAGGATTGATGATATAATCTATGAAGCTACCAAATACAGATAATATACCTGCTTAGATCTATGCAAAGCATATTGGCAGGTACCAATAGAACCAAATGACATAGAAAAAACCACCTTCATGACACCCTACAGGTTGTTCAAATGGATGTACATGGCATTCAGGTTGTGCAATGCACTGGCCAAATTCCAAAGGTACATAACAAAAGTCCTCAAACAAAACAATAGGAAAGTGGAAGATGGAATAAATGCATACATAGACAATGTACTAATAGTGAGCAACATAATACCTGAACACATCAACAAATTGGACAGAACACTAAAAATTCTATACAAAGTGGGACTAAGAGTGAATGGAAAAAAATGTGAAGTTATAAAAACACAAGTCATGTTCATAGGAAGAGAAATAAAAAAAGGAAGAATAAAATGAAAAATAATGCTAGAGAAATGATACAAAATATAAGTAGCCCCAAAACAAAGAAAGATCTCCAAAGAATAATGGGTTTCATTAACTACTATGGATCATTCATAGCAAACATAGCCCAGAAAACAAACAAAATGACAGCCTTATTGAAAAAAATCAGTGATCTTTGAATGGACATGGAAGGAACAAGGACAACTTGATAACAAAAAATGAACTCAATAAATTACCATTTACACTTCCAAAACCTAAAAAGGGTGACACTAGACATAGAACAAGTAACATTAAACAATAACACAGAATTTAAAATCTGAATTTTGAAGTTGTTCTTCCATGTTGGCATCTCTCTTCTATGTCAACTGCTTTTCTTATTCTTTTTTCAAGTTTGTCATCAACATTGCATTATATTTGAAACTGAGTTCTTATTTTTTCAGGCATGCCTTTGCAAATATGGGAGAATAAATCATATTTCAAATATTTGATCTCCCTTGAAATCAATTTAAACAGTCTTTCCACCTGTTGAATGTAATTCCTTATATCATTGTTTTTTCTCATTTTTGTTGCATTGAGGAGGATGTAGCATTGGTTTTTGACAATTTTGTTTTCATAATAGTCTAAAAAGTCTCCTGTCAATAATTTGTAGTCTCTTCTTGTTTTGACATCTAATAGTAAGTAATACTGGTACACAGGTAAAATGGCAGTCTCACCACTGCTGCCTCTTGGTTAACATTCCTTTCCATCATTGCAATTTTCAACATATGAAGCCATTCCATAAATGTGGAGTTGTACCCATCTACCTTCTGTTAAATTTCAGAAGTGTCACTTTGAAGGGAATTGTCTCATTGTTTCTATTGCATTGTAATATCAATTTCTTGAACTTTGGTTTTATTTGTTTCTTCCTTTCTTCTTTGTTTGGGAATTAGTTTGCCACCACTCTTGTTATTTCATCTATTATTTTTTTCCCTCTCATTTTCTTTGTCACAATATTTGTATTCTCTCTCATGCTTGTCTCTCCTTTCAGATATTTTTTGTAGTTCTTTTTCCTTTTCTTGTACAAATTCCATCTTGTGGTTTGTATTTCTCCCTGTTTTTCCTCTTCTGTTAACTTGATTAGCCTAAGTTTATCTTTAAACTGTTTGAGTTCCTGTGCTTGGATGTCATTATCTTCTATTAGCAGTCTGTTTTCTCTTTCTAGATACCAATACATCTCTTCCCACTTTTGTTTTGTTCAAAGAACCTTTAGTTTGACTCAGCTAATTGTTGAGTTAGTCTCTTTATCTCCTGTTGAAATTGTTCACTTTGTCTATCCAACTTTGAGTTCATGTCTGTTTGAATTTCATTTATGATATTTTCTCTCTCTTCTTCCATTTGTTCAAATCATCTGCTTAATTGACATATTTCATTTTTCAACATCATTTCTGTCTCATTACTCTTTTTTAAGACTTCATATATTTCCTTGGACTTGTTTGTGGGGACATGGGAATTGCTTGCAGTTCCATTGTGGGGACTGATCTGTTCCATCAGTGTGTGGTGTCAGTCTCAATGCAATTGGAGTTACTCCTACTCTGGATTGGGTTTTTTATTCTATTTAGACATTTATTGCCCTGAAGAGAATATTTATGCTATGGAAAAAATTTATAATGTTGCTAAAAAAATCTCAAAGCCATGGATAGATTCAAAATGCATAGAGTTAATCAAACTAAAGAAATCTAAACTGAAGGAATTCAGAAATTGTCAAAGACCAACTAATTATAATGCTTACCAAAATGAATGTAATATGTGTAATATTTACACAAGAAAAGTGTATAACAAATATTCCTGTCTTGAATTTCAAAATATCTCCTCTCAAAAAGGTAAATGGGACTTTATAAATCATTTACTAAATAAGAAACAAAGGAAAAATAAAAAATTAAAAATAAACAAAAGATAGTCACTAACAATAAGGACATGAGTAACATATTTAATGAAGTATTTGGCAACTTAGGCAATAATAATGGCTTAAATACTTCTTTTGATAGTAATGAAATGCAACCCATAGCTCCATCTTTCACTTTCAGATATGTTACTAAGCTAGAAATTATCAAATCCATCCAATCTTTAAAGAATAAATCTAACAGCCCCTCTATGATTCCAACTTGGTATCTAAAAATTGTTCCAGATATAATAGCAGAATCACTTTGTTACATTTTAAATGCATCCATTAAACAATTGATTTTTCCTGACCAATTAAAATTGGCAAATATAACTCTATTATTCAAAAAAGATGACCCAAAAGATTGTTTGAGCTGTAGACCTATTTCTGTTACATCACCAATTAGTAAGAATTCTGAACAAATTCTTTTTAATCAAATTAATGAATGTTTATGTAAGTATTCCCAAAATCAATATGGTTTTCATAAGTATATATCTTCTAATAATGCTTTGTTAACAGGTACAGAACATTGGAGAAATAGTATTAATTTAAATGAGTTTTCAGCAGTTGCATTTGACTCTATAAACCATGAAATTTTAATTAAAATAATTAAAATTATGAGCTTCACAAACAAAAGTACAGACTTAATAGATAGTTATCTTCATAATCATAGACAAAGAAATAAGCTAAATTGAATTTTATCTGACTGGATTTTTATTAATAATGGTGTTCCACAAAGAACAATTTAGAACCATTACTATTCAAAATGTATGTAAATGATTAAAGCAATAAGAACATGTAATTTCATACAATATGCTGATGATACTATGCAATTTAGTTCACATAAGTCTCCTGAAATTGCCATAAAAGTTTGTGAAGAGAATTGCATTTATCTTGCACAACATTTTGCATCATTAATGGTGAGAATAAACCCATTTAAAACACAATTTTGTATAATTAGTCCAAAATCTAATGATAACAACACAAGCATTTCTTAATATAAATTAAAATTTAATGATATGTACATAGAACAATTTAATTCCTTCAAATATCTAGGTATAAATTTTGATTCTCAACTTAATTTTAAAAAGGAAATAAATAATGTTATAAAGAAAATGGCTATTTCAATTAAGGCTATCAGCAATATATCTCAACTTCAAACCAAAGCAAAGATTCAATTAATTCACACATTAATACTAAGTCACTTTAATTATGGAAACATAATATATACTGACATAAATCAACAACTTTTGAATAAAATCAATGTATAAATAAATAGTGCTATAAATAGCAGTTAAGCATTTACATAACAAGAATGCAGAAATAAAACAATTAAAAAAAATTTCTAAGTCCACAGTGTATAATTTATAAAAATGAGTTAACTACTTTCTTTAAAATATTTAATAATACTGTTCCCTATAAAAAATCTAATGTTATATCCTCCAAAATATTGTTTAGACATAATTATAGAACACTAAAAATTAAACCTCTTAAATATTACAAGAAAATAATGAAAATTTGATTTTTCAATACATCAATAAATATATGGAATAATATACCCAAATCTATAAAACAAATCAATAAAATATGAGTATTCAAAGACAAAATAAATAAACACTTCTATAGTTATACAAAGGAAAGACTTGAATACAAATGGCGAGGTTTTAAATTTTATAATACTGACTATTCAATTGACCACATATAAATTCACCATAGTCCATGTCATTAGTAATAATTGCTTTTGTAAATATTAATTTGTGAGTATGTGTATTTGTTTTTGACTTGTGTAGTTTGTTGACATTATTTAGAGCTGTAAACAGTATTTGATAATGTACAAATCAACTCTAAATGTAGACATTTCTTCTTCTTAAACACACAAAATTATAGACCCATTTGTATTTCCCATCATTTTAGTAAATCGTTCAAATATTACAAAATAATAAAAAAAATCACACATTTGTAATCAAATACCATTCTCTTGAAAAAACAATTTGTTTTGCAAATGTTTATATCACACAAGATACAAATTTTCAATTTCAGAGCAAATATAATCAAATTAAATCCTAAATAAATGTATTAGCTTTGCCATTCTTGATTTGAGCAAAGCTTCTAATTCAATAAATTTTGGCATATTGAAAGACAAACTAATGTATAATTATCTTCATGAAAAATCAATTAATTTACTAATGAACTTTCTTAAAAATCAATGACAACAAGTTATATTTAAAGGTAAAAAATCAAAATATATTACTACTGACCAAGGCATTTCTCAGGGCATAGTTCTCAGTCCCATTCTATTTGCAATATATTTATCAATATACAGATGATGCCTGTCTTATAAGTACTGATCTAAATGTGTTTAATAGATCTAACAATCTCGAAAATGCCATAAAAAATGTACCAAGTTATTTCTCAAATAATCAATTGAAAGTAAATATTGAAAAACACAATTTATAATATTCTCTCCTAAGTTATATCCAAATCTCACAAAAAACATTGATCTTAATATAAATCAGGTACCAATAAAGCAAATCAATTAACCATTTAGGTGTCTAAAATTTACAATATGGCTTCTGGAGTTAGGTATCTTTATCATCTTCGAAATATTTCAAATATGTACCACAAACAATTAATAAATGCTCTCTGCTTATCGCACTTTCTATACTGTTCATTCTTCTTTACTAATATAAATTCAAAATATCGCTTCCTTCTGTCTAAAACTTTCAGTTGGTCTCTTAAAACACTCAATTTCGCGCAAAAGCATGACAATGCATCTGATTACTGATTAAAATACAAACTATTAGATGCCTACTACCAAATTCAAATGCATATCTTATCAATATTATTTAAATTCAAATTTTGTCGACTTGCAATTTCATTTTTAAAATATCATATTAAATTAAATAAACATTCTCTAAAATTTGAATGCTTTCACCACACAGCAATTAGGATATGGAATGATTTTGATCATAAATGTTAAATCAGAAAAAATTGCAAGAAATTCAGAAAAAATTTGAATAGACAATGCATTCTTAAATACAATAACACACTACACTTATTATATAGCATCAAAAAATCCAAACACACACACTTTTATAATGCATATATTTATTATTGTTTTGTAAATAGCTTGTAGTTTGTAGTTTTGTACTTGTCGCTTTCAGCAAAAATATTTCTTTGACTTTTACATCACATGTTGTTCACTTATAGTATATTAATCTTGCAACAGCAATGCTAGCACATTTAGGGGGTAAATTATGTTATTTGAATTTCTTTATGTTGTGAAGTTGTAATAATTGCAAGTTATATTTCTCAAAAGTTTTCATAGTGAGATTATATTACTAGTATATAATATAAATTTATATTTTTTATTTGAGCAATATTGAAATTTGCCACTCCAAAAAAATTTAAACACTCATAAATGTCTGCAGTCATTTACATTAAAAAGGTGGCAGACCATTATAAAATTCTGGTACACAAATTGCCTTTGAATTGCAATAAAAATTAGAACAACAATTTACAACATAGCATGTTTGAAGCTGTGTGCCACACCAAGGTAGGTCTTTGTCATTCATTGAGACAACTAAATAGAAATGTAATTATTATTTTTTCAATATGTATATACAGGCATTCAAAATTAAAATATTTTCCCACTAGCTTTTCAAAATTAAATTTTCTGAAATGCCTACATTATATTAACACTAGTAACCCAAGAAAGATTCCATTTTGTTAGTAACAATAGTCGCATTCATTTAAATGTAGAGAGAATATAATTAATATTTAAAAGAAAGCCGCTAGATGGCGCTTCAAATTGAAGTTAGTTATAGGCGTTTAAAATTTTTTTTCGAAATCATTGCAGCTTTTGAATAAATCTAGGTAGAATAAGGGTTAAGGAACATATTAAAACAATAATACAGCACTGGAAAAATGAATTCGGCCACTCACGATTTGTCATAAATATTTCTAAGAAATGGACGCCAAGAATATCATAGTTATTTTTTAATTATATTTGGTGTTGCAGAAAGAGGAATTCATCAATATTGAGACATCATTATCACTGCTTACTTTAAATCTCAAAGAAAAATGCTACAATGCTTGTAGTTAGCTGCAGGGCTGCAGTGGAGGGGGACGCGGGGGACGGCGTCCCTCCACCTTAAAATAAAATTTCTAAAGAGGGGACGCGGGGGGNATTTCGCGCAAAAGCATGACAATGCATCTGATTACTGATTAAAATACAAACTATTAGATGCCTACTACCAAATTCAAATGCATATCTTATCAATATTATTTAAATTCAAATTTTGTCGACTTGCAATTTCATTTTTAAAATATCATATTAAATTAAATAAACATTCTCTAAAATTTGAATGCTTTCACCACACAGCAATTAGGATATGGAATGATTTTGATCATAAATGTTAAATCAGAAAAAATTGCAAGAAATTCAGAAAAAATTTGAATAGACAATGCATTCTTAAATACAATAACACACTACACTTATTATATAGCATCAAAAAATCCAAACACACACACTTTTATAATGCATATATTTATTATTGTTTTGTAAATAGCTTGTAGTTTGTAGTTTTGTACTTGTCGCTTTCAGCAAAAATATTTCTTTGACTTTTACATCACATGTTGTTCACTTATAGTATATTAATCTTGCAACAGCAATGCTAGCACATTTAGGGGGTAAATTATGTTATTTGAATTTCTTTATGTTGTGAAGTTGTAATAATTGCAAGTTATATTTCTCAAAAGTTTTCATAGTGAGATTATATTACTAGTATATAATATAAATTTATATTTTTTATTTGAGCAATATTGAAATTTGCCACTCCAAAAAAATTTAAACACTCATAAATGTCTGCAGTCATTTACATTAAAAAGGTGGCAGACCATTATAAAATTCTGGTACACAAATTGCCTTTGAATTGCAATAAAAATTAGAACAACAATTTACAACATAGCATGTTTGAAGCTGTGTGCCACACCAAGGTAGGTCTTTGTCATTCATTGAGACAACTAAATAGAAATGTAATTATTATTTTTTCAATATGTATATACAGGCATTCAAAATTAAAATATTTTCCCACTAGCTTTTCAAAATTAAATTTTCTGAAATGCCTACATTATATTAACACTAGTAACCCAAGAAAGATTCCATTTTGTTAGTAACAATAGTCGCATTCATTTAAATGTAGAGAGAATATAATTAATATTTAAAAGAAAGCCGCTAGATGGCGCTTCAAATTGAAGTTAGTTATAGGCGTTTAAAATTTTTTTTCGAAATCATTGCAGCTTTTGAATAAATCTAGGTAGAATAAGGGTTAAGGAACATATTAAAACAATAATACAGCACTGGAAAAATGAATTCGGCCACTCACGATTTGTCATAAATATTTCTAAGAAATGGACGCCAAGAATATCATAGTTATTTTTTAATTATATTTGGTGTTGCAGAAAGAGGAATTCATCAATATTGAGACATCATTATCACTGCTTACTTTAAATCTCAAAGAAAAATGCTACAATGCTTGTAGTTAGCTGCAGGGCTGCAGTGGAGGGGGACGCGGGGGACGGCGTCCCTCCACCTTAAAATAAAATTTCTAAAGAGGGGACGCGGGGGGACGCTGTCCATACACCTACCTCATATAAAATGCAATGTACATGATGTGGTTGGGCACATAAATCAACAAACCAAAATGAAAGAACATAAACAACTTTGTATTTTCATAGAATGGCACCAACCAGAAGTTATAGTACATGCATATGCATGGCATGTAAATTATATAGTTGCATGCACCAATATTACATGTATTGTGTATGATGTCCAGTACTGCACAATCTGGCCACTTGACACAAAATACGCAGGATGACTTTCATCGTTTCATGTTTGATATCCCATGTTGATCAAAAATGGAAATTTTATTAAAAACAATTAATTTTTTATGCAAGTTTTTGCAAAGTAATTTAATAGTTTTTCTATAAAACTTTGGTAAAATATCAATAAAAATTAGTAAAAATTTGGTAAAACTTTAGTAAAACTTTGATAAACTTTAACAGTATCAAATTTAATAATTATATAGAGAATACAAATTTATTAATATCAGTTCAAATGCAAGACCTGAACAACAATATGTGCAATCACACAATAAATAATATCACACAGACGTGGTATTCTCTGAGTATATATACATTAGCAACAATGTGAGATTTCTGCGAAAACAAAACTTCCTTTGATATTTTCAACATATTGAAGGCATTTGCATTGTTATTATCATTTAACCATTACATAACATTGCGTTACAAATTTACAATACTGAGTAAATAAAACTTATTTTACCCAAGCAATCATGAATAAATTATTTTTACAGTATATTGAGTATTATGAGAAAAGTACTCATAAACGACCTTATTGGGATTGAATTGTTATGAAAACTTGATTTTAACTTTTGTATGCAAAAATATTTTATTTTTAAAGCATTTTCCACCCTCAAATTGAATATAATAGACTGATAAAAAATTAATTTTTTATCAATTTTCTTTGGTAAATTTTCAATAAAACAGTTGATGAATTTAAAATAGAAATTTTATTAATTTTCTTTAATTGAATATCAATTTTCATCAATACAACTTGGCAATCTATAAAAATTCACTAAATAATTAATAAAAAATTAATTTTCTTTAATTTTTTTCAATAAATTTTCAATTCGGTTTACACCTTTGTTGGTCTGGCTGTCTGGTATTGTCAGATTTTAATTAGCCGGCAATTTTGTTGCGAGACTGACAGGGAAAAAGGGAACAAAGAAATGTGAATTTCCATTTTCCCGCCACTACTGTGAGAAAA
>CABFPE010000183.1:1203956-1225903 GCA_900660155.1 Hofstenia miamia
ATTGTAATAGTTTTCAATCAAAGATGTAAACGAAAATCAACATAAGGCTTTTGAAGGGATTAAAATTATTTAAGGCACACAAGGCATGTGTATAATTCAATGTCTGATTAGTAATCAATTTAACTTTATTGGGGTAAGCCTTTTTTGCACATTTATTTCTTTAATACTCGTTAATAAATTAAGTGTAACTCGGCAGCCCGATTCACAAGGAAGATTTCAATGGTTGGACCGATGCCCCGGTTGCAGCTCTAGTTGATGATGAAATTAAAACATGGGCAACATAATATAATTTAAAGATTAATGAAACTAAGACCAAAATGATAAGATATTCACTAAGCCATTCTAATATATGTCAATGTAATACCGCAAACTTAAGCTATTCAAATGTTGATAATTATACTATTTTGGGAATCATATTTCAATCAAACCTAAGATTCAAACGACATTGTGACAGTTTACTTTCTCCTCTTAAATTCATCTTTAGAAATTTTAAGTCTAATGGCTACACTATTGATGAAATAAACAAAGTTCTTGATTCCATTATTTTAAGTCGCATCAGATATGGTATATCAGTGTATGGGGCTGATCTTGGAATTATGCAAAGAATAAATAAATTTCCTACACGATGCTATATAAAAACCTGATGGATGTGTTTAAAGTTAGAGAAAAAGAAGACCATAAACTCGCCAACAAAATCTTTAACAATAAAAAACATTTTTTGAATACTTATTTCAATCAGCGTACAAGTACTAGTAACTGCCATCTTAGAAATAATGTCATATTTAGGATTCTATTAGTACACACTTAAACATTTAAAAATATATTTGCTCATTGTGCAATGAAGATTCTAAACTCATAAATTTGCATTTATTATATTTTACTATTTTCTGTTCAAATGTTTCCTCAGCCTGTACTTGACTTGAGGACAAATAAATGTCTAATGTTATAATGTTACAATCTTATATTTGTGTTATTAAAAGTTATCTATTAAGCTAAATATATTTGCAATGGAAATGTATTTTTCATTCTCATTGCCATAAACTTTTTGCTAATTCCAATGTGGGAAATCCCATTGTTAGCACAGACATATACATCTATTCTCCTCATTTATGTAATATTACAAAGGCAAAAAATATTTATAAAATTTATTAAAATTTACTTATATCTTAAAATCAATATTTGTGAGATAACATGGTTGTAGTAACTATATTGCATTAATATGTTCGGCAATTGATAATATGTCTCGATCTGTTACAAAAATAGTTCATTTCTGCTCTCAGTTATCATTTGAAATAATATCTGGCTGTATGATTAATGTTACCGTATATTGCAAATCCAGAGTAAAAATATCAATCACCTCAAGTAATACATTTTCTATACCAAAATAAGTTTTTATTATTATTCTATATACATTCCCTGGGAAAATCACTTTAGTCTCTCAAAAATGCAGTACAACAAAATTTAACAGGCTAAATTTTACAGATGAAACCATTATGTCTAATGTTTTACGATTTTCAGAGAGATAACTCCAGGGTAGGCTAGTCACTGCAATATTTTCAATAAAATTTTTTGAATATCATTTTGTGTAAGTTGTAGAACTTGGTCTTGTGGAAAAAATTTGAGGAATATCCGTTTCATTTCCCAATCCCACGACAACCACATTTGAAATACTATAAATTTAGTCCTTCGCTAAAACTTCAGTTTTTCCTATAGAATTTTTTCTTCACATTTATCTGCTTCTGTTACAGTATTATGTCATAAATATGTATGCTGAATGACATATTTTATTCGAACAACTGGCGAAGTGAACTAAGAATTGACAACACTAAATACTTCAAGTTCTAATCAAAATTTCATGGCATTTTATAATTGCCTTTACAAAATGTATTAATGTCCAACTCGTCTTCAAGTAGTATTCCTTGAGAATTTTTCATTTAATCAAAAGCGATATATATATATATATATATATATATATATATATATATTATATATTGATTAATCTATTTAAACTTTTATCTGTATAATTATCTGGAACTGATAAATCTACTTGCAGTTTCAACACAATCATATTCATCTAATGTGAATTTTACTCTATACTTAAAGAATATTGCAAAATTTCTTACATTTTTGGTTTCCAAATGCTGATCAATTAAGAATACCTAAACATGTTTTGCAAATGTTTAGAAATATATATGAAAATCTTACCTAATAGAAGTTGAAAGTTGAAAATTTTATCTTGTTGATCATTGTAAGCAATGGTTTATCCCCAATTAGAATCATCCATGAATGAAACATTGTTGCAAGATGCACTTCTTTGGCAAATGTTCATTTTGCACATTTGTAAAATAATCAATAAATTCATGGTATCTAAATTATACAACTTTACTATTAAAGAATTTTAATTTACTTTTAACTAAATTTCGTCTGTTTCTTGTTTTAAGTTGAAGCCCTATACCGTCTTGTGGAAAATTATTATATTTCTAAATATATTCAAAATTTCGATGTAATTAATATTTCTAAATATTTAGCAGTGCACTACAGAATTATGCAGTAATATACAGGTGCATATGAAAAATGTATATCTATTTGATCAGCATTTCTTGCTAGTGAAACGAGGTAGAGTTCAGCTGTGTTGTTGAATCTAAATAAAACTTAATCTTTTAGAAATCCATTGCGTACTAGAAGTAGAGTGATTCAAAATTCTGCATGCTAAGGGGAAGACAAACATATACTTCCAAACATCTTTTTTAATACTCCACAGAATAAAACCGGTATAAGATACTAAATACAGATATTATAGCAAGTAAAAAAATTCAAGGTGCATAGTAAAAGGTTTAAACCAAGAGAATTCTACGTTGCACTAAATCGATGTACATGCATTTAATTTTTATATACTGTTAATACTATTGCCAGCGGTGCACTGTTTATGAAAAAAGTGTGGGAGGCAAGAAAATATTGTTTTTTGCAAAATGACTGCAATCACGAGCTGGTGATTTGCAGTAATATGACCGAAACTAAGGCAAAAATGCACTTCACCACAGGCTAGAATTTAGTGCAGCAAGTCGCTTTAAGTAACCAAATAAAAACTTTAACACTTCTCTACTAAGCTTTTTGAAATATTTGATCATCGTTACAACTATATTCAAATAATGAAGCCATTTATGATAATCAATCATTTTTCTACATTTCAAAAACAATTGCGTGATGGTCATTGAAATGCAGAATGTAGACCTACAATAGCAGAAATATAGATCTAAAAATTATTTTTGGAAATGTATTTTTTCTAAAAATAAATCAGGCCTATACTTCTTTACTTGAAGCGAATGTTATAAGTGTAGGTCTACAAATATAAAAGGATCTTGTGATATTCTGTATTTTAAAGACAATTTTGAGGCAATATTCTACTTGCTTCTTTACGTTTGTTGTAGTGCAAATCGCCAAGCCGTGATTAAAGCAATGTAAACTGGGCGAATTGTTACTAGAGAATAGAAGGAAGCGATTAATTTCTCTATAATTATTAATCACTAGTATATCCTGGATCTATGAAATCACAATGCAATGCAATTTTATGCAATGAAATGTGTAGTTGAACCTTGTTCTTCAGCATATAATTGATGTAAATTGGTGCAATTTGGAGCGAATCATTTAAATACGTGTAACACATCAAAAAAGTATAAAACTGAGCCAAAAATTTATTCTTGACAAAACAATATAACACATTAAAGTCCAGTCAATCAACGGGGAGGCAACCCAAATTGGACAGAAGAAGCATATATACAATGTTGGCACTGTGACAGAGGAGTACCGCAACCTACAATCATCCCTCATTTGTTGTAGTTCTACTCCGAGTTGCAACCTTGTCAAAAAATGTCACCCATGTGTAACAGGATAAGCTTTAACTCGGTGACCCAACAACATCCCGTAATATTGCAAATTAAATGACACTATGCAGCGTTTTGCTAAAAGTATATTTGCATAGACATTGATATGAACAACACATCACGCTGTTGTTAAGTGATATTCGAATGATTCACATTCTATTATAAAGACATGGTTTTCACATTTTCCATAATTTTTAGCAACTCGAAATCAGCATTTTAAAATGCTATTTTAGGAAAGATTCTTTTATTTGCAAATATTTATTAAATTTAATAATTTAATCATATTATTTTTTGGCAAAATTTGGCTTATATTTAAATCGAATTTTAAAGACATAAATTTAATTTAATACTTACCAATTACAAAATAGGAACTTCCAGCTACAAATCAAATGCGAATTCGAATTTATCTTGTATTTTAATTCGAATCCTGGTTCAGTACAGTGGTGCATCTAGAAAATTCTTGTGACTACTGAAATTGTTTAAATAAAAAAAGTTTGTTGCGCTAAAACTTTGTGTGAAACAAGCAAATCACACTTCTTAGTTGAATTCTTCTATTGTAGATTTTAATAGCTAATTTTTTCATATTTTAAAGTCGTTTTTTACAAGTAACTGTTATGGAAGTTATTACGTAAGTCAATTTATATTTTAATTTGAAGTCGGATTTGCAAATACATTGCCTAAATATTAGGACTCGAATTCGAAACATGACTGGTGAAAGCGGAGGTTCTTTTTACAGAAACAAATACAAATCGACATAAGAAACTTCTGAAATCATTAAACCTATTTAAGATACATATGGCATTTGTGTAATTCAATGATTACGAAATAATAAGCCTATTTGTGTAATTTATATCAATCATTTATTGATTTAAATATGACCCATTAGCTTTAAGCAAAAAGTTGGCTCAGCTGACCCGCGAATAAATGACTGATCCGGCGACCCGGTAAACTCGCAAACCCACTTGCAACTCTGTTTCTCACCNAACTTGGCAATCTATAAAAATTCACTAAATAATCAATAAAAAATTAATTTTCTTTAATTTTTTTCAATAAATTTTCAATTCTTAATGACATGGGGTAGGCTGTTGGTTTACACCTTTGTTGGTCTGGATGTTTGGTGTTGTCAGATTTTAATTAGCCGGTAATTTTGTTGCGAGACCGACAGGGAACAAGAGAACAAAGAAATGTGAATTTAACGTTCCCGTCACTACTGTGAGAAAATGAAAATGATCCTAACGGCCTACGCAATTAGACCACAATTCATTTCAGAAGACGATTTGGTTTCAAACAGTAGTGGTCTTGATATGTCGCCGCCACCACTAAAGCAATCAAAACTAAACTATGCTTTGCTCTCATTCATGTTTTATCAATTTTCTTTGGTAAATTTCCAATAAAACAGTTGATGAATTTAAAATAGAAATTTTATTAATTTTCTTTAATGGAAAATCAATTTTTATCAAAAAAACTTGGCAATCTATAAAAATTCACTAAATAATTAATAAAAAATTAATTTTCTTTAATTTTTTTCAATAAATTTTCAATTCGGTTTACACCTTTGTTGGTCTGGCTGTCTGGTATTGTCAGATTTTAATTAGCCGGCAATTTTGTTGCGAGACTGACAGGGAAAAAGGGAACAAAGAAATGTGAATTTCCATTTTCCCGCCACTACTGTGAGAAAAGGAAAATGATCCTAACGGCCTATGCAATTAGACCACAATTCATTTCAGAAGACGATTTGGTTTCGAACAGTAGTGGTTTGATGTGTCGCCACCACCAGTAAAACAATCAAAACTAAACTATGCTTTGCTCTCATGCCCCAAAGTCCAGCGGAGGTACGCATACAGCAGCAACTGTTGAAGAAGAATCTGTAGAAGAAGAATCTGTACAACAACAACTGCCAAGAAATGTGTCATGCCTTTGTCAGTCGACATCTACTACTGTATGTACTGGCCCAGACTGTTGGAACAAATCGCAGGCTGACTATTTCATCTCAACTTACCCATGGATATATTTCAACAACACGTCAATTGGATGCAAGACATCCATGCATTCATAACAAGTGGAGTTCGACTAAGCGGTGAGTGGGTGCAGGCGACTATAGCAAGTAATTACCAGGATCAGCTCCGAAAGAAAATTTACAAACATTTGCAATCCCAGGCCCATCAAGCCGCCAAAAAGGTGTACGAAACTCAAGCAAAAGGCCAAATCGAGAGGGTCATTGTAAGCTCACAATCAGCGCATAGCTCCACAACAGAAAAGTGCCTTCATACAGGCGATTGAAAAACTAATTGAACTACAACAAAAAAATGGTGTTAACATGGGCAAATTTTGCACTCCAGGTTCTCTTGCAATCAAATGATAAATTGTATTGCAAAGACAATCGAACACAATAAGAAAGCAAAATTCGAAATTATCTGTAATTATCGCCGAGTCAACATCTTTGTCTCAAAAAGCTTGCCTTGTGACATACATTCGTGCAAATATTAATCAGGAACGACACAACATTTTCCTCGGTATTCGCAAACTGGAATCACAAGACTCAGATGTGTGCTCAAATGCCTATTACAAATTCTGAACGTCAATTGGATGGTTTTCTGAAGACTATTTGCGAAAACATTTTCTATGTTTTGCAAGCGATGGAGCGTCAGTCCTGGTGGGTAAAAAAAGTGGAGTTAGTGTGAAATTGCAGAGAATGTTTCCCCAGATAACTCTGTGGCACTGTCTGAACCATCTGGAGTGAAACCTGTGATTAGGGAATACTTCGTGAATGCAAACATAATTCCAACAAAAATTCAAACATTGTTTCAAGAAATTAAAAATATTGTTCCAATATCATCTGCTGAGGCTGAACGTGGATTTTCAAGGATGAACATAATTCTAAACGAACTGTGCAGCTCTATGGATATACCAAACCTTTCTTCATTGATGTTTATCAGCATTAATGGTTCGCCTCCATCGCTGTGGAATGCAGATGACTCCATAACCAACTGGCTCCTTAACCATCGTTCAGCCATGGAGTCACAGTCCCGCAAGCGCCCTCCACCATCAACCTCAAAACTAAATACTGTGCAAGCCTCTTTTTACATGAATTGAACATGAATATTGTGTTTTGTATTTTTTAATTGCTTTTTGCGGATATCTAGTTAGCCACTAGGTTGCCACTTAAATTATTAACATAACTTGGCGATTATCATATGTTACTGCTAATTGGCTAATTATAAATATGCTTTATTGGAAGTTCAGAGTTTCTCAAATCTAAGCGTTTAATTGAAATCAGAAAACTATCCTTCGTTGAAATATCGCGAAATTGATATTGATATCGTTATTGAAATATATTGATTCAATAACGCGAAAATCGCACTTGCTGAAATTTGAAGCGGGTTGCTCTTTTATATTTGGAGATAGCTACCCTAAAATTGATTTATTTGTTCCAATTATTTGTCATTAGAAATTTCAATCATGAATTCTTAAAATTTTTATTGATATTTAGTCAAGAACCAATTCATAAAGTATGCCTTATGCATAAATGGCCTCATACATAATCTACACACATATTATTAGTTGTCTTTAAAAACTGATCAGATTTCAGAGGGTCATATGTGTGGCTAAAAAAAGTCCCTCAACTTGCGTCCCCCCACCTCAGAAATTAGCACTACAGCCCTGGTTAGCTGAAAACATCATTGCCCTCAGGCCAAAGTCCGGAAGGCAAAAAATAGACCTCCAGACCTCCCAATGAGCTCTTGTGTGCCTTTCAAAGCAAAATCCCAGGAAGACTTCAGAGGAATTTCGCAAGGAATGGGCTGATGGTCACCTTGTTGCAGCAAGAACTCTGCAAAACTTGCTGAAGAAGTACTCAATTGGGAATTCGTAGCACCCAGAAAGCCATTCTTAACCTCAAAGCAAACATTATTCCAGATGAGGTCGGCCAATTTAATGAGCAACAATTCATCTGAACATTGGTCTAATATTATATTTTCAGATGAGTCAAGGTTTGAGCTATAATAATCGAAAATAATGTTGATAAAGAGACCAACTGGGAAGAAGTTGAGATTCTTGCCTCAAATTACTTGAGGGACAAGGAATTATGGTGGGAAGTCTGTAATAGTATGGGGTGCAATATTTAAGTGTGGCCTTTGCAAGATTGTTCACATCACTGGCACTCTCCTAAACTCTTAATATGCTCAGATTCTAGAAAAGGAGAAAAGGAACTCTTGCCCCTCCTTACAAGTGATCAATATATCAGCAGGATGGTACTCCATGTCATACCTCAAAAGAAATTAAAAATTTCCTTCACAATAATGGGTTGCTATCCTTGCTGACTAGCCTGGCCAATTTCAAGACTTTAATATTATCGAAAATATGTAGAAAGAGGTCAAATATCGAATTTGAAACCATACTCTTCACACTGAAGACGAGCTGTGGGGCACAATAAAGAAATAATTTTATGCAATTCCCAACAGCTTTATTGAAAAACTTTTTTCTTCAATCCCTGATCACCTTGAAGCTGTTATTTGCTCAAGGGAACACCCTGCAAAAAATTAGAAGAGACTATTTTGTTGCTAAGTACTTGTATTGCATCAATTATTAATTTATGTATCTTATTTTGAATTTACTTTTTTTTGGATTTGCTCATTTGTTTTATGGTTTTAGATAAACAAATTTTCCTTTCATTAATCAAAGTAACACTTAGTTATAATTTTAGGCACACTCTGTCCAATGAATGTTCATTATTTATTTAAAATAGGAAGATGGTCTAATACATATTTCCAGTACTGTACTTTTTGTTCTTAGAAAAATGTGGATTTAATGAGAAAGGTGAAACTCCCTACAAGATTGATATTCTGCACATGATTTAATTAAACTACGAAGACAGTGATATATGCTAATAAATTGCTCTTGTTTTCCGAAATACATACGCATTTTCAACACATATAATCTGTGCAATCTAAATAAAATATGCATAAATTGAAGTGTCCATGCAAAAAATGCCACATCTTTAAGTTTTACGAATTTTTGATAACTAGTCATTTTTGTTCTAGAAATTGCACCTGTTCAAAACATTTTCTCAATTATTTCAAAATTCATATTTTTGATATGTGGGTTTTGTGCACAGATCTTTTGATAATCAAATTGTGTAGAATAACATATTTTAAATGTATAGTGTTTATTAAATTATGCCAATATAATTCATACTAAGATAATATTTTTAATCCATTTTTCTTAAAATTATATGCACTTATGATCTAAGCTTTAGATAATGAATATACTGCTACAATTACCTTGAAAGCATAGTTGGATCATTAACATAAGCATTAGCATGGTAAACCACTAACTGATAGAAATATTTGTGCAGATTTTGCTAATTTACATAATCCAATTTTTTTAGGTCATTTTGATTACAAAATAACACTTTAATGAAGTCCATTTTACTAGTTGTGCTCTATTATACATACCATGGGCTGCAATGAACATTAATGTGTTCAGTTTTTTCATTTTGCAAAACAAAGTTAACCAATAAGATTATTTTTATTTAAGACTTCATTCACATTCTTGCACCTAATAAATCATACATTCAAAAATAGGTTTAAAGTTAAGAAACATCAGCAATATATTCATTACTTGGTTCAATAACATTTCTCAATATTTCTTCATTACTTATAAATATATTTCTATGCGGCAAGTGCCTGTAGTTTTTCATAACCTAAGTTTTAATTTTTGTTAGAACAATAATTGGAATTTAATGAATGATTATTGAAATTGGATTTGATTATGTATTGCAGTTGAAGGTGGTAAGGAGACATAAATTCCTACTCCAATGTATTTGCCTGTTTATGATATACCTTATTTAGATTTTATCAAGCCTGCTGCCAATAAGTCTCTCACAGACCTTCAGGCTTTTACTGATGTGCTTGATTGTTCAATGTATTGAGGAAAGACATCATTATTTCTGTTTTGGCAAGCTCTCTTCTCTCTGCTCAGTTAACACCAGTTCTCTAACATTGTCCCTTCCAATGTTGTCTTGTCATTATTGTCAGACTCCCTTGCTAAGCTCATCTCTGATGTCACGTCCATTTCTTAGAAATATTTATGACAAATCATGAGTGGCCGAATTCTCTTTTCCAGTGCTGTATTATTGTTCTAATATGTTCCTTAACCCTTATTCTACCAAGATTTATTCAAAAGCTGTAATGATTTCAAAAAAAATTTTAAACGCCTATAACTAACAAACTAATGAATACAAAAATCTAAGACCACCACAAGATAGAGAATTGTCGCCTATTTCTCTTTCGACTTTAAATTGCGACCTGATATTGTCCCATCCAGGTGTGACAATCTCTGACTTTACGCACTATTTGATGGGACTCACAAACTTGATCTTCAGAAAATATAATCTTTCAGAGTAGTGCTGTTACATGGGCATTAGACTGCCAATTACTGAACACTAGGCATGGGCAGACTTGGAATATTTTGAAAAAATTTTATCAGTAGTAGTTTTGATAACCTCAATTTGAAGCGCCATCCAGCGGCTTTCTTTTAAATATTAATTATATTCTCTCTACATTTAAATGAATGCGACTATTGTTGCTAACAAAATGGATTCTTTCTAGGGGTTACTAGTGTTAATATAATGTAGGCATTTCAGAAAATTTAATTTTGAAAAGCTAGTTGGAAAATATTTTAATTTTTATATGCCTGTTATACACATTAAATTCATTGTCTATTCAAATTTTTTCTGAATTTCTTGCAATTTTTTTGATTTAAAATTCAGAATCAAAATCATTTCATATCCTAATTGCTATGTGGTGAAAGCATTCAAATTTTATAGAATGTTTATTTAATTTAATATGATATTATAAAAATGAAATTGCAAGTCGACAAAATTTGAATTTAAATAATATTGATAAGATATGCATTTGAATTTGGTAGTAGGCATCTAATAGTTTGTATTTTAGTCAGTAATCAAATGCATTGCCATGCTTTTCTGCGAAATTGAGTGTTTTAAGACACCAATTGAAAGTTTTAGACAGAAGGAAGCGATATTTTGAATTTATATTTGTAAAGAAGAATGAACAGTATAGAAAGTGCGATAAGCAGAGAGCATTTCTTAATTGTTTGTGGTACATATTTGAAATATTTCAAAGATGATAAAGATACCTAACTTCAGAAGTCATATTGTAAATTTTAGTCACCTAAATTGTTAATAGACTCGATTTGCTTTATATTAAGATCAATGTTTTTTGTGAGATTTGTGTATAACTTAGAAGAGAATATTATAAATTGTGTTTTTCAATATTTACTTTCATTTGACTATTTGAGAAATAACTTGCTACATTTTTGATGGCATTTTAGAGATTTTTAGGTGTATTGAAGACATTTAGATCTGTACTTATAAGACAGGCATCAGCTGTATATTGATAAATATTTTGCAAATAGAATGGGACTGAGAACTATGCCCTGAGAAACACCTTGGTCAGTAATAATATAATTTGATTTTTTACTATTAAATATAAATTGTTGTTGTTGATTTTTAAGAAAGTTTATTAATAAATTATTAGATTTGTCATCAAAATAATAATACATTAGTTTGTCTTTCAATATGTCAAAATTTATCAAGTTAAAGGCTTTGATCAAATCAAGAATGGCAAATCAATTACATTTATTTATGATTAAATTTGATTATATTTCCTCTGAAATTGATAAATTTGCATCTTGTGTGCTATAAACATTCACAAAACAAATTGTTTTTTCAAAAGAATGGTATCCTATTTCAAATGTACGATTTTTTTATTATTTTGTAATATTTGAACAATTTACTAAAATGATGGCTAATACAAATAGGTCTATAATTTTGTGCATTTAAGAAGAAGAAATTTCTATATTTAGAGTTGATTTGCACATTATAAAATACTGTTTACACTCTAAATAGTGTCAAAAAACTACACAAGTACAAAAACAAATATACACACATGAATGAATATTTACAAAAGCAATTATAACTAATGGCCTGGACTATGGTGAATTTATATGTGGTCAATTGAATAGTCAGTATTATAAAATTTAAAACCTCGCCATTTGTATTCAAGTCTTTCCTTTGTATAACTATGGAAGTGTTTATTTATTTTGTCTTTGAATACTCTTATTTTATTGATTTATTTTATAGATTTGGGTATATTATTCCATATATCTATTGATGTATTGAGAATCAAATTTTTCATTATTTTCTTGTTATATTTAAGAGGTTTTTTAGTGTTCTATAATTGTCTAAATGATATTTTGGAGGATAAAACATTAGATTTGTTATAGGAACAATATTATTACATATTTTAAAGAAAGTAGTTAACATATTTTTATAAATTATACACTGGATTTAGAAATATTTTAAAAATTTTTTTTTATTTCTGCATTCTTATTATGCAAATGATTAACTGCTATTTATAGCACAATTTATTTGTACATTGATTTTTTTAAAAAGTTGTTGATTTATGACTTTGTATTAATGTGTGAATTAATTGAATTTTTGCTCTGGTTGAAGTTGTTGAGATATGCTGACAGCCTTAATTGAAATAGCCATTTTCTTTATAACGTTATTTATTTGCTTTGTAAAATTAAGTTGAGAATCAAAATTTATACCTAGATATTTGAAGGAATTAACTTTTTCTATGTATGTATCATTAAATTTTAATTTATATTAAAAAATGCTTGCATTGTTATCATTAGATTTGTGACTAATTATACAAAATTGTGTTTTAATGGGTTTATTCTCACCCTTAATGATGCAAAATATTGTGTAAGATAAATGCAATTCTCCTCATAAACTTTTATGGCAATTTCATGAAACTTATGTGAACTAAATTGCATAGTATCATCAGCATATTGTATGACATTACATGTTCTTATTGCTTTAATCATTTACATACATATTGAATAGTAATGGTTCTAAAATTATTCCTTGTGGAACACCATTTTAATAAAAATCCAGTCAGAAAAAATTCAATTTAGCTTAACTCTTTGTCTACGATTATGAAGATCACTATCTATTAAGTCTGCACTTTTGTTTGTGAAGCCCATAATTTTTATTATTTTTATTAAAAATTCATGGTTTATCAAACATCACTGAAATCAACTCAATTTGGTTTCAGAAAGTGTGGATCCACCACAGGTGCTGGCATAAAGATTTTAAATGATGTCTGCAAACTAGCCAAATCACATGAATATGTCCGGATAATAGCTTTGGATATGTCCAAGGCTTTCGATACCGTGTCACACAGCAGTATTCTTAAAGGGCTGAAAGACATCTGCCCTAGCGTCAATCCCTACATCGTCAACTGGGTCATGGGATTCCTACATGGTAGGCGTCACTATACTGTGGTTGATAGTGATGTTTCTACCTGCTTGACCACAAATATTGGTGTTCCTCAAGGGACCGTTGGTGGACCAACTTACTACAACTTGGCTGTGAATGATGTAGACCCTTTGATATCAAACGACGCCTCAGTTAAATCCACTGTTTTTGCGGATGATAATACCGAAGTCATAGGAGGATCGACTGGAAATGATGCTGCATTCCGGGTGGTTGAATCCCTTGTCGAGCAGTTTAACAAGAAGAACTTGAGTTTGAACATGGCGAAGTCCAAAGAAATCGTAGTGTGCTCTGGCAAGAGACAACAAGAATCAGTTGAATGCATCCCAGGCATTCAACGAGTACAGAGTATGCGAATTCTCGGAGTCGAGTTTGATGAGAAACTTACATTCACAAAGCATGTAAATATTGTCGCCGCCACTGCATCATCAGCGTTGTATCTCCTTTTGAGACTCAAACACCTTGGATTCTTTGCCGATGAACTTAAAATGTTATACAGATCATTGGTGCTCTCCAAACTTACGTATGCTTGTTGTGTATGGGGAGGTCAGTCGCTAGCGAACAACAAGAAGATCGACCAAATTCAAAGAAAGGCGATGAGGCTTGGCATTATTGACGAATTCCTTCCAATGCATCAGATTCTGCAGTCTTCAGATCATCAACTCTTTAACAGAATATCCAGATCGGCAAACCACCCGCTGGCCTCTTATATCCCGACAAGAACTGAATACTCGAAAGAACATCTGCGACAAAGAAATCCAACAGATGGAGCCTCAAGTAGGATTTTCCCACATCGATATTTGAAGAAACATTAAGTTGCCTTGTCTGTTATGATTTATAAATTTTTATATGTATCTCTTATGGATGTTAATCCGTGATAAAATAAAAGTTATCTATCTATCTATCTATAGAGTCAAATGCCTTTGATAAATCTAATTTGAGAAAAATAATTTTTTGTTATACCTACAATTTTTAATAGAGTATTTAAAACATTGAATCAATTAAAGCCCCTCAAATCTTGCAATTTTGGGTTTTCAAACAAAATTTTCTCTTTAATGTCAGAAGTACATAAATTTTCTAAAAAATAACTGGGTGCATTTAGAATTTTTAATTTAGATGCTATCTTTTTATTCTACACTATTGCAAGATATATTTTCAATAACCTCAACAATAGCTTTGGATCACAAGCCAAAAAGTCATTAATTAACATTTTAAATTTCTTTAAGAATATCTTGAATAATATTTAAAGTTTCACTGCTTGTTCAGTAAAAATTAGTTGTTTTTTACAATATTTAAACAGCTTTCTTCATTATCAGTGAGTAGTTTGCAATATCTATAAAATTTTAAGTTCATCCAAAATAGAATAGTGCTTCATCTATAGGCTTGTTTTATGAAAAAATATTAAGTTCTATAATTAGTTAAATTTGCTAGCAGTTTCATTATTCATTGATATAATTGTAATTTTTGCTTGAAATACACACAACACAAAATTCAAATTGCATTCCCACTAACAATTGCATTTAATTAAATTACACAAATTTCGGTCAACCCCAATAAAAATTAAGAGCGCCACGCCCAGCTTAAATAAAAATCAAAAAGTGGTCCGAGTCCAGCCTACTTGCATCTCCTTAGCTAGATTAACAATGCTTAATTTAAAATTATCAATCGTCCATTACCAAAATATTCAGGAATGTATTTAGAATTTCAATATCAGTATACTGATCTGGATGCAACAAACTTATTTGCAAAAACTATCTTGTTGACATTATACCTTAAACTAAATTCTATCATAATTCATTGATAATCAGATTATGAAAAAAAGATGCAGACGATGCTCTAGAAAGTTCAAAATCATAAACATACATTTCATAAAG
Source organism: Hofstenia miamia (assembly GCA_900660155.1). NCBI lineage: Eukaryota > Metazoa > Xenacoelomorpha > Acoela > Hofsteniidae > Hofstenia > Hofstenia miamia. Next base: position 1,219,073 of record CABFPE010000183.1, read on the forward strand.
AGCTTAAATGAATATAATAGATATGAATTACTAAGAATTTAAAGTAGTAAAATTCTATTCTTCTTGATACATTTTCTTATTTCTATCAAAATTATATTTAATGAAAGGTAAAATGACTTCAACATGATTGTTGTCTTTGCTAATTATTAACTCTTTAGTAGTATTTGTGATTCCCGAAGGTACATAAACTTTGAATTTTCCCTGAGAAGCAAATGAACCTTGAATATATCCTTTTTCTCCAGTTGACAATTTGACTTTCATATTTGTAAATTTTGTGATGTCAGTTTCTTTTTTGAACATTCCTTTACATATCAGAGTATTCGAATCATTTGCTCTTTCAATGATCCCACGCTTTTCTTTATTTTTATATACCTAAAAATAAAACGTATTTTTTAAATCTAAAAAGATGGATAGGTGTATAAAGACATAAAATTAGATAATCATATTCAATGCATGTCTATAGAATGGGATCAAAACAAATTCGCACTTGTAAAAAGTGGCATTTTAGTTGGATAATCTTGGTAATATTGGATTAAATGTGTCTTAACTATGCAAGTTAAAAATAGGAAATTTGATAACAAAAAGTGTAAGACTACAGCTAAACTTATGAGTAATAATAGATAACATATTTTCTAAACAAACTTTTAATAGCAAGTGTACCGCATGTTTCTGAAATATTAGTACATCTTAGCACAATTTGAAAAACAGAATGTTTCTTAATATAACCAATCGTCTTAAATTTATAGTTAGGATTTTGACTGATTATGATATTTAAGGTCCTGACTAATTATAAGTCTCATTAAAATAGGTTACTAAGTTTACTATCAACATAATTTATTATCCAGTTTGCAGTTATATATCGGCCAAAACCAATTGTCATTTACAAAAAAATACTATACTAAGAGCTAAAAAAATCAAAATTTATTATTTCATTGTTAATACACTAGTGTGAAGCATTACTACTACTACGTAGAGTGGATTGTTATAAATCCAATATGAAAGTAGAAAGTAGCAGAGAGTACTAAGTAATGTAATTCACATGAACACTTCAAAGCCTTAAATTTTTTGAAAAATCTAAAATTAACCACATTTTAATAGGTGAGTGGAGAGAAATTGTGCAAAGACAAGAATTGCAATAACTACCTGTTGATTGCAATATAAAAATGTGAGTGACAACTATATACCATTTTCAGGAGAGAACTTCACATTATATAACAAATATATAAATCCATTAATGTCTATTTACCGTGCCAACCTCTTAAATAATGAGGATTATTGTTTTTAACCTTAAGAGAGAAATAATTATTAAGCTATGAAAAAAATGCCTTCAGTCTCGTAAGAGAATGGTCTCTGTAGTTTTTCTCTGCAAATGTGTGAACAATAGCACCATGAAATGCAATGCGACAGTTGTTGGCTTTAATGTCTGCATCCAATTTACACCCAATTAGAACAGCATCATCTGGACACAACAAAGCTCTTTCAAACTCTAAGAGCGCAAACCAAGAAGAGTCCTTATTCTAAAAACTCAACGGTTATCATTAGGGAACTAATTCGAGCTAATCCACCTAAATCCACTCAATCGACCAAAACAGGGTTTTTTTGTACAATCGATCTAAATTACTTAGTTTCAAAACTAGTTAGCAGCCCTCTTATTTCCTCTGAAATTCAAAAAAATCGGACGTTATCAATAAAAATGAAGGGTTCAAAATGTTCCTTGATATTGCTTTGATTTCGAACGGGGAAAATCTTCTCCAGAGCACTTGTCAACCTCTGATATGGCGGTTTTAAAATCAGTGCCCATGGACCTCTGTGGATGTCGATGTCGAGAAAAGTTTCAATCAACTGGATTTACTTTGCACCAAAAATCGATAATGATTGACACTGTGCAATATAGATTGACTGATGATTTTGAATTATATTTGAAATTTAAAGTTACCTTTCTGCGATTCTCCAGTTCTTATTTGTACCGACCTAAATTGACAATTTTTTACGACCTAAAAATCGATTCCCTAGTTATCATACATCATTTAACGCTTCATAAAATCGATTATTACGCTTGAAAAGACTAATGTACTAAGGATCCAGAGTTGGACTACTTAAAAATATACCTGAGAAGTGATCCTTAACTCATCCTGATGAAGATATTTAGCATCAAGGTTAAATTGACTTTGCACACCTGTGAAAAAAGATACTGAAGCAAGAATTACTTCATGTGCGATGACAATGTGAAACTTGCAACGAGATGGAATTTGCTGTTTATAGTGAACAATTGGTGTGACCTTTATGATGGCAGCGTGTATCGGCAATAAAAGACTAGGTGAACAAACCCAACCTCTTTCAAGATTTTCAGGATCAAATTGAGTGAGACACAATCCAATTCTATCCCCTGCCATTGCATTGGATATGGGTTTGCGAAATGCCTAATCAAACGAAAACTACAGTGCAGCAATTAAATTCTATAAATACAAAACTTCAAAGTATTAGCACAATGAAAACGTGTTTTCACAGTATTTTCAGGTAGTTGAATTGTCATTGACTAATTATAGACTAAAGTTATTTGTACACAACTAGCCTAACTCTTATTTAACTATCATAGAATTGACCTGCTATTTCATATTCAAGTCCTTGGAAAATACATCTGTCCATACAAAACATTGGGATCATTTGGATATAGAAAAAATTTTGCCTTCAAAATCAACATAAGAAGTTATATTGCAGAATTTTTGCCACGTATAATTTGGACATTTGATAACATCAGTCAAGATAAGACTTGCTTGGGGAGTAGTTTACAAAACCTGAAAAAATAATGTCATCAAAGACTTAATGAGAGCTATGCAGCCTCGGAAATTAAAAACGATAAAGAATCACACTAAAACAAATCAAAGAAATTAATAGAGCAGGTATCTTCTTTTCTATGTACAACATCAGTTGTAGACAGAACTGTCTAAAACAGCTAAATTACAAAAATAAGAAATCCCTAGACTACTATTAAAAACGGAGAGGTTAAAAATAGAATTCGCTAAACACAACTTTTGATAATTTAAAAAGCAATAAAAAAATCGTGCATTTGAATTAACCCTTTCAAGTTTAAACCTAGGTAATTTAATTTTTATTATAAAAACTGTATGATGCATATTTAGTAAGCTATATTTAAATAAACAAATAATGATGTCATGACTATGGAACTGACTCTAGAAATGGCCTCGGTCTCCAAAATGACTAATAGGATGTATTTGAATGGGATATAGGGATTAATGGTTCCCGTTAGGCTAATGTAAACATTAGCGGGAACTATAGTTCCCGTTCGACTCGAAAGGGTTAAAGTTCGCGTTTTTGCAAACATTGCTAAAACCTAAATGCATGGTAAAATCGTAATATCCGATATTTTTTAATCATGCATTTATTAATGTGAGTGCATGGAATAGAAATTGCTGTATTACCTACTTGCATTGATTTTATACGACGGCGGATTCCGAGAGAAGGAATCTCTACATCATCGCCACATGACAACGCGCCTCTCAGCACAGTCCCAGTAATGATAGTGCCCTGTCCTTTGATAGCGAAACAGTGGTCTGCAGCAAGTAGCATTCCTCGTTTATTCGAAAGAGTTCGCACACGAATTGAGTTATGAATCGCTTTTTTCAAGCTGTCAATTCCCAAAAATTTGCCTTCCAGCGCACATGTTGAAACTATTTCTCTGTCATTTACAGGCACAACTCGTCGAATTCGCTTCACAAGCTTTTCAATTTGCCGCGAATCAATTGCCAAGTCAACCTACTGTGGACTATTTCAAACAAATTACTAAAATTATTAAAATTAAACGCAAAGGATTTGCAAGATTCATTAAAAATGAATGTAAGATCTCCAAAATGTAGCTGAAACTTTATGATTGATTTTAAGAAAAATTTCATAGTCTTTCAATGTTTGACTGTTTTCGAAATTAAGTATAAAAGAGATGGTTGAAATTACCTTATTTAAAACTACAATGATATGCGGACACACGATTTCACTGACAATGATGCATTCAGCTGTTTGCGTCTGTATTCCACTTGAGCAGTCGACAACTAAGATAATCAAATCGATGATGCTAGCAGCACCCAAAACAGTTCGTAGCAATGAAGCATGGCCTGGTGAGTCGACAAGTGTAACGCGTACCTAAGGCCACGGTTAGACTAGGTGATTGCTCAAAAGTGATCTGTCACATTTTGATTGAATCGCATTTCAAAAATTATAACCTGATTCTTTTTGGGGTCAAAAGCAAAAAATGACTAGTGACAGCTAATACTAGCCTATTATAGAAAGAGATTGGGATTAAATTCCACATTTTTTATTTCAGATTAATGAGTAATTCCGTTGTATTAATGACAGAATTACTTAAACATACTTGGGATTCCGTGATGCCAAGTTGAAACGTATTCACTGAATAAGCACAGTGACTGATATCATATTTCAACAACGATATTCAGAAAAATATACTATTCGAGAAACAAGTAACGACTGACATCAGCAACAAATTATTGATGCTTAACAATTTATACTGACTGAATGACATTTGCTTCAACCGTACACATTCCGAAAATGATGCCCCTTCTATAACTAAATATTTCAAGAAATTTAAATTGTTATTTCTCAACTCACTACGACCCCTGGCGAGGGTGCAATGTTCACAAAAGAACTTGCACAAGCTTCTGAGTACCGCTTGGTATAAAAAAGGTATAAAAAATAAGCACTAGTAGAGGATAAAAACGATGAGAAATAGGATAAAATGCACAAAAAAATTAAAAATCGATATAGACTGAAAACTTAGTACAGACTTGTCAACTAGCCGAGATTCTAACGAGCCGAGCCGAGCAGAGCTTGATCAGAGTATTGGATATACAACGAGCCCAAAACGAGCCGTTTTTAAGCAAACCAAATTTATAGTGCTGCTTGTAAATTTGATTATGCAGATTTTTCTTATTTTTTCATTCAATATTCCTTACTTATAATCGTATTTTACAAAAATATTTATTAAATAATAGGAAGAGCAATTGAAAAAATTGAGAGCATAATATTTTTGAAAAAATAGCGAGCTGAAACGAGACTCATTGAAAAATTTTCTGTGGCGAGCTGAGCTGACCTTAATCAAAATTTAAACGAGCTTAGAAATTACGGCTCGTTGACAAGTCTGACTTAGCATAATTAGCAAAATTCGTAGCAGTAAATAGTCAAGCAAGACAAAGTATAAAAGTTAGAGTTGATAAAAAATAGATATGCATTCCTTAAAAATTTCAAATAAATATGTATTAACCTACAACTAAAATATTTCCAACTCAAGACTATTATAGTAAGTTTTCCGTATAGCCAACTTTAAAGCGGTCTTAACAAATCTCACCGAAACAATTCAAAAGTAAAGTTTTCTAATTTTTTAAAATGTTGTCGACACTAAAAGTGTATGAAGGTTTCCTTCTCAATAAGTAATTAATTTTATGTTAGGACCAATAAGCTGATTAAAAATTTAGGAGTAGTAAAGAAAAAGTGAGGAAGCAGCCTTCATTCCGATACATCGACGAATTTAGAGATTCCCGACACTTCATATTATATATTCATTTATATAGCGTAAAAATATATTCGCTTTAACTTTTGGTGAAATTTACTATAACAGAATTCACAAATAATAAAACAAATTATTAAAATTCGATAAAAATATATTTACGATTTAAAAACTAAAATAGAAAGCTTCAAGTTAGGTTTACCGAAAACATATTTTATGAATTGTGACTTGGAAATTTATAGATGTGTGTTAATATAGTTTAATATATTTGGAAGTAGTATGCATGTATATCTATTTGTTATCAACTTTTACTTTTATACGTAGTCTTTCTTAACTATTTAGCGCGTGTGTTTTCGAGTGTTATCACGAACTACGAATTTTGTTAACTATGCTAGGTTATCAGTCTATATCGATAATTTTTAATGTTATATGTATTTTATCGAATTTCTGATCTTTCTTTATCCTCTACTAATGCTTATTTCTCTCACGCGCACCGCGTGGTCTAATTCTGCACCTCCGAAACGACACCATTTCATAAGGATTCATAACAATTAATAAAGCAACTTGATAGAAAAACGCAAACTTCCATCGACAAATTATGTTTCACCATACAATGATAAATCAAGATTATTTAACGTAGTTATCATTTTGAAACAAAAAAGAGGATGCCTGCATTTCTATAATAATATTTATCAGGTGCGAACCGTAAAGCTTTAATGAATGCATATCTAAGACTAAATTAAGAATCCCAAGGAGCTTTCTATAAATTTAAGTAAATTTAGTTTTCTTACAAAAATCTATTTTTGCAACGTTTCATTCTGTTGATGTTTGAATTGACAATGAAGTTAATGAACTAGGTTAATGCATAATTACTATAATAATAAATGAAGTCTTAAGCTATGCCTCAGAATATCCTTCTTTAGAAATACTTTCAGGCAATGGTGGATCAAGTGAAAAAGATGAGAACCCCATGTCCAACGTTATCCCACGCTCCTTACTTTGTGGATTTTTGTCAAAAGCAGCCGTAGATGCAATAGAACTTAATGCTTTACACAGAGATGTCTTGCCACAGTCAACGTGTCCCATTAAACCAACATTGAAATTATAGATTCTATGAGAATTTGCCATCTAAATCTAATTTAAAACGAGTTTTACAAACACGAACATATTAATGAACATATTTTGAAGTGTTGTTGATAATTGCATAAAGAAAATTTTCAGAATTCACAAATGCACTGCATGTTTTGCAAAACTATAACACCAAGTTGTCATCTACTCGCTTCAGCTATATATATATA
>CABFPE010000183.1:1246865-1260977 GCA_900660155.1 Hofstenia miamia
TCAACATTGTTAAAGCAAGCCTAACTTAGTATTGTATCCTGAGGAATACTTTTCTCAACATTGTTAAAGCAAGCCTAACTTAGTATTGTATCCTGAGGAATACTTTTATCAACATTGTTAAAGCAAGCCTAACTTTTGTATCCTGAGGAATACTTTTCTCAACATTGTTAAAGCAAGCCTAACTCGTCATTTACAAAAAAGTCTGAATAAATATGATTAAAAGCTGATCATTTTTAATTTAGAGTTTTTAGTGATAATTCTCATTATAAGCTCGTTTAGTAACAATGCGATACTTGTCTTTTAATATTGTTTGCAAATGGCGTTGTGATCTAAAAATGGAGAGTGCATCCAGTAATTTATTGGATTCGGAAACCAGTCGTTCACTTGTTGCTTCAGAAGCTGTGTACACAGAATAAATTATGCATGTTTCAAAATTTTTCAAAACACATTCTTTTTTCGCCCACCACTCAAGCACATCGACACAATTAGAAGCTTGTAGATTTATGTATCTTGCAATCTTGCCTTAATCAGGAAATATTTTGCTATTGAACTAGTAGAACAAGGTGCTTCTGGCGCTTCCTCAAACGCCATATTTTCCGAAATACTTCTTTGATAGAAATAGCATGTGCTTTATCATTGAGTGAACAAATGTGACTATAGTATACTGAAGACAATGTTTGAATTCTATTTTGACGACGCCTCATATAACTCGATAAATTTGCGGTGTCTTGGAACAACTTAACCTGGTAGTAGAGCTAAAGCCTCCGGACAGTCTTTTATTGCACTTCATTTCTTGGAAGAACTTGATGAGTGCATCCGCGTTAATGCGCCATATCAGAACAATCGGAAATAAGGTCAAACTACGTCACAGTTGATTTCAGCATTGTAAAGGTTCCACTTCTTCCTTTGGACATTTCCTCTTTGAGTGTCTATTGCAATGAAAATCTTTTTTGACCCACTGTCGGTGCCGTCTAAAAGGAAGATATTGCTAAGCCTGTTCTTAACTCAGTAAAAATCCGAATAGCCTGTGTAATCCAGTGCAACTTAAATGTGTATACAGTGCATATTAGCACTAGTTCGAAATCGGGTGTTTTTGCAACGTTTCTTTAGTGTTTCAATGAAGAAGTACTTTGAAATTGATGTTGAAAATTCCGTCCTTGGCCCAAATCAAAATCATAAATGATCGGCGTAAGTTCCCTAACACCGAAACGCTACATCCTTGTTGCACAGTTGTTGTTGTAACCATTTATTTAACCATGGTAGGCCATTGGACATAACATAAACATATATTTACAAATTAGGAAACTGGCAAAATGGTGGATCAGCTCGGAGATTGGTTAGAAATGTCTTAAAGTTTTTCATAGTTGGGTATAAATTCACACATCCATCAGGTAACAAGTTCAGGAGTTGGATGCAGAGTAGAAACGGGGATCTTCTAAATCGCTCTGTCGACACATGGGACACTGAACTTGCTAAGATTGGCAATGTTGAATGATTTGCGCTATGGAGTGCTTATTTCCAAAGCCTGCTTTAGTTTGGAAGTTCTGTGGTGATATTTACAGGAGCGTTTCTAAAGGAGCAGTGGCCTCTTCAGAATTCGAGGTAGCCCTTGTTGCTCCTCGCTTTTTCGTTACTCATTGAACATCCATAATCAAATCAAATTATGCTTCGAGTTTAAGCACTCAACATCCATCATGCCGTTTTTGTCGTTTTCATTCCATAGAAGACTGGGTTATTTCAGATTGTGCCTAAGAGCTATAACTGTCCTTATTTCCCGCGCTTCACGCAAAAGCAGATTTTGGAAAATGAAATTAGTTAAGAGGTATTTATAAAATTACCTGATATCTAATAGATTGAACAGCATTGCCCTGCTGCCTATTAAGAACACTAGCCAAAGATATTGATATTCATTGCTGTGATGGACGTTGCCGAAATTGTAGACGCAAGCCCGGTTACACCTATTTAAATTCATATCAATTCGGCTCATTTTAGTCATATTTTTGGAGCCCTTACCAAAAAAATTTTCTAGATCAATGTTAGTATGAAATTCTAAAAACCGAAGTTGAGTTTTAAAAGCGTATATGATACTAATGTAAAATTTCAAGATGTAAATTATAGTTTTCAAGATTGTTTACAAATTTTATAAAACTGACTGCATTGGGTCTCACATGTGTAGTGTCATATGTCTTATGCATTTTCTTCAACAGACAAATGCTTTATACTGGCAGAACTTGCCCTTCTAGCATTTGCCGCTGGCTCTAACTGCTTCACCACTTTGTAAGTGCTAGAAATTTTCCTGGCAACAAACGACATACCGGTACTTGATTTTGTTATCTGAATTAAATACGCGCAAAAAATGTCGCCATATAGGGCTTCTTAAATTCCCGGATTTTAGAGTATTCTCGCAATTTCTCATCTTTTTTACTACGTCCTTTTTTCCAAATTCATTGTCACGTCACAGTAAAATTGCATCCATTCACAGCTCAACATTGCAACTTGAAAAAACTTAAAGGCCAAGTAAACAAGTGAACGGTAAATATTGCTTCCAGCAATCTCTAACCGTTCTAGCGATTAGACTCAAAGAAAAACTAAGAAAATCAATATACTAAATGAAGTATATTACATTTTTGAAAACTCCATGTATTATAAAATTTGAAACCACTTCAGTGTGTAATTAGCCAAAATTCAAATATACTAAAGATTTATCATTATTGTTTGGTTTTATTACTTTTACAGAATATAAAATTTTGTTTCATTTTGCGCCTGCCTGAACACAGCTCGAAATACATTTGAACCTGCATACAATGGTTTTTGTTGGCCATTATATGTCCGATTTTGTGCTTTACCAAATGCTTGGGAATCTATCATTAGTGTTTGTGCAACATAAATTTTTGGTATATCCACTTTAAACCTTGTATTGTGAATTGTTTGCTTATATATGAAATATATTTTCAACTATTGGTTACTTTCGTAATTATGCAATATTAGTATGTTTAGAAGAAATTAGGTTGGGATGTGACATTTAAAATTTCTCTTTTCGCAATTATTTTTGAGACATTTTTTTTATTTTTAGAAAGTCGCAAGCCGTAAAATTTGGTGCGATGGTGGCCACCCAGCTGTTGGACATCCTCGTGTCTTTATAAACTTAGATAAAGAAGGTCCTCATGTGTGTGGCTATTGTGGAAAGCAATTTATAAAATCTTGAAATTTGTGTAGTTATTACAAAGCAATTTACTGGAAATATTTTTTAAAAAATTTTGTAATGACTTTTTGTTGGAGATACATTATTAAGTTTTACAAAATACGCACTTTATAGAATGAAAGATATTTAAAAATGGTATAAACACTAAAAATGCACTAGAGTTATTTAAATTTGTTAAGAGATAAATTGTAATCAGGCGCGGCTTTAAGATATTTAAAACAGGGGGGCACCATTCAATTTTGTTTCAAAAAAACTTAAACTAAAATGGAAATTTAAACAAAAATAACTCCGAGAAGACTTCATTGTAAAATGTACCTCTGTGTCCAAATTAATGCATTGCTCACCTTAAATTGTCGGATGAAACTTGCAAACATTTTACAAAAAACTAAGAATCCCCAAAAAAGGGGGGACACTGGCCCCCGGGTGCCTCCCCCCTAAAGCCGCGCCTGATTGTAATGTCCAATTACATAAATTGCAACTAAACGCAATTCCAATTTTTGAGTTTTAATTAAAATTATGTAGATTGACTATTTGTCAATTAGATGCTATAATTGAACATTTGAAAATTATTGCATACTAATAATTATGATTTAATAAAAAATTTGAAAATTGCTAAATCATATTATTAGGAAAATGGCAAATTAAAATAATTTCTCAAAAACTTCCGACTAACGCGAAAATTCAATTAATTCATCCTCTAGTATTAAGTCATTTCAACTGTGCGACAATACTCTACACAGATATAAATAAAAAATTTCTCAGAAAATTCCATGCGCAACTAAATTGGGCTATCAAAGTAGTAGCAAATAATCATAGTTTTAATAAGTATAATGAATACAGAAACATCACAATCTTATTTCTACATCCAAAATGTTGTCTAAAGAAGAGAAAGGATTGCTCTTAATAGTGTAAAAAACTACAAATAACAGAAACAAAAACACATACAAAATCAATTTTTGCAAAAACAATTACTAGCTTGGGCTATTGCGAATTTAGATTAGATGTGGTATATTGAATAATGAGCATTGCAAAATTTAAAGCCTTGCCATTTTTATCCAAACTTTTGCTTTGTATAACTACAGAAATATTTTTTAATTTTGATTTTAAATACTCTAAATTATATATTTATAGATTTAATTAAATTATTATATTATTTGTTGATGTGTTGAGAAATGAATTTTTCATTATTTTGTTATGTAGAAGTATAATTTTTATAATTTTATGATTGTCTAGGTATTTTAGAGGATTTGTAGTATAGAACAATATTATTAAATATATTAAAGAAAGAAGTTAACACGTTTTTATAAATAATGTACAGTCTTGGCTAAAAGTTTGGAACATTTTCATATTTTTTGATATTCTAATAATATTATTCATATAAACGTTTGTACTACTATAAATAGTGCATTAAAATAAATAACAAGATTATACATATACTTTTTGTTATGTTACATTCATATCCCTTATTTGCGTGGTTAATTTGAATAAATCAAGATGGGGAAAACACGTGAATTATCGAGAGAAGAAGGCTACAAAGTGAAAGATGTTGCTGCTAGATACAACGTAACACATTGGCTGTGTTGTGAAAACTTTGCAGAGAATCACTTTCAAACGCGATTTCTCTTCCAAAACGCGATCAGGTAACTCACGAGTTACCACGCCTTTTGGTGACAGACGTATTCATCGTCAATCTCAAATGAGTCCCTTTGCTACCTCAGCCCAAATTGTTACTGAATTGAACTTTGATGGTTTCCAACCAAGCAGCAGAAATATATTTTTCAGTTTTCGGGGAAATGTTTTAGACAAAAGAATAGCAAATTATCAAAAAATAGGTGTTTTCAAAAAATATTCCAAATTTTGGCCAAGACTGTACTGTGGATTTAGAATTTTTGTTAATTTTTTGATTTCTGCAAACCTGTCATATAAATGATTAACTCTTATTTTTATAACCCATTTTATTTTCACATTCCAAAATTATTTATATGTGTCGGTATACAGTATGCTTCCATAATTAAATTGACTTAGTATTAAAGTGTGGATTATGTGAACTTTTACTGTGGTTGGAGCTGTTGTGATATACTGCTAAGAGCATAATTCAATATATGTATTGATTCTTTAAATACTACAAATGTTTCTATTATTAAACATGCTGATGATACATTGATTTGTCTCCCAACTCTTGAAAATTTAGACTTAACATATTCAATTAATAATAAGATCAAATTTTGGTATGAAGAAAACAAATTTGAAGTTAATTATAGCAAGTCGCTGGAAATGATTATACCATTAAAGAGAAACAACAGTGAAATATCTTGGATTTACCATTAATAACAAACTTTCATTTAATAAACATATTGCTCAAGTTTATAAAAGATCAATGAGAAATATGTATATATTAAAAGTAAAAAGATTTTTAAATCAAGATGTATGTTTATTTAATTCCCTGGTTAATTCTATTATAATTTACGACATACAAGTTAGTTTTGTAGTTTGTAGTGTAGTTTACTGTATTGTAAGCTTAAAATAAAGTTTATTATGATTAATTACATTTGTTTTGTAAAATTAAATCGAAAATAAAAAATTATAACCAAATATTTAAAAGAATTAATTTGTTCTATATATATATATATATATCATTAAGTTTCAATTTTAACTGAGAAATATGTGTGGAATTATTATTAGATTTTAATCTAATTAAACGAAATTATGTTTTAGATGAAGTTTATTCTTAGTTTTAGTAAAGCAAAATATTGGTCAAGATAAGTTCAATTCTCTTTGAGAACTTTTATAGCAAGTTCAGGAGACTTATGTGAACTAAATAGCATAGTATCATCAGCATATTCTATGACATTATTTGTGGTATGACCACTCAAATTGCTTACATTCATATTAACAACAACAACAACAACATATATTTAAGTTCTCATGTACATATACATGTATTAAGTTTACAAATTAATTAAGAACATAAATAATGCAACTTTCTTCAATTAAGAACATAAATAATGCAACTTTCTTCATATGAGCTTTGTTATGTCAGTAAATGTTAGTTTCTTGGTTAAGTTTATAAATTACATATAATTTAAATATTTTTACTTATTGTTCTTGAGTTGCACATTTTATTCTATAATTATTCAGATAATTGATATTTTGTTTTGTAATCATGTTTTTCAACTTCTTAAATATTGTATAATTTTTTTCACTTCTTGTACTGTAATCTAATTTGTTCCATAGTGATATTGAATAATTTAGGAATCCGTTTTTCATTACTTTTCTATTATACTTAGTTTTACCAAATGTAATTGTTCTTTGATTTAAATGATTAGAAATGTTCGATTTTCTTTTCCAAAATATCGATAAACATCTAATATTTTGAAGAGCTTCTTATGATCTTAGATGATATTTACACATTATTTCTTTTTTATTTTTGTTGCTAATTATGTTTATTCCCCATTTAAATACTTTCTCTAATTTCGATTTTGCCTTTTTATTTAAGTTCGTTAATAAACAAGAGGAATACAAGAAATGGGATAAAACAAGTGATCGAAAGAGTATTACCTTCCATTCTATTGGTATAAACTTTCCAATTTTTTGAATTGATCTTATACCATACACCATTTTCTTTATGATGTTGTTGGCCTCGTCTTCAAAATTCAATTTATTATCAATTATTACTCCCAAATATTTCATTTTTTGGTGATTCTTGAATGATGTTGTTACATATCTTAATACTTTCTGATGTTGATTCATTTCTTCTATTTTTATTTACATTAAATATAGGTTAATTTGGTTGAATAATAATTTTTCAAATATTTTATTAATTACTGTTAATACTGAAATGGGTCGGTAATTTTTTGCAAGATCTTTTCTTCCCTTTTTATATATTGGTTTAACTTTAGGAATTTTTAAGTAAAAGTCCCAAAATTGTTGCTTTGTGGAACAGCATTTTTAATAAAAATCAAATCAGAAAATATTTCATTTAGTTTAACTTTGTTTTTACCTGCTTATTAGGTCTGCACTTTTGGCTGAGATGAGCAGCATTTTATTTTGTTAATTAAAATGTGGTGGTCGATAGAGTCGAAAGCCTTTAATAAATTTAAGCCTGCAGCTGCTGAACCCTCATCAATATTTATGCTGTTTCTCCAATTATCGCTAGCCGGTAGCAAAGCATCATTTGTAGAAATATATTTACGAAAACCATATTGATTTTGTGAATACATATGTTAGACAAACCTTCTTGCCTAATAATAGACCTAAATTAAGATACAACATAAACACATGTAAGATATTGATTTTCATTAAAATAAAGCATTCTTTTATTCTATTTTCTAGTACAAACAATATTATTACTAATATCAGGCATCGAGATTAATCCGTTCCTTTTAAAACTGATATTTACGAATATTAAAAATTCTCAAATATAATGAATTCAAGTAATTCGTTTAAATATGTTCACGTAAATTTTCAGAATCACTCTATCAAAAATTCAGAATTTTGACAATTAGTTTCTGAACTGGATACAAACTAAATTTTAACAAGAACATTAGACTAAAAGGTTATCATTTAATTTTGGTTTCATTAAATTGAAATATTCGATCACTACAAAATGGTCAAGAACTCTTGCTGGCGTTGGAGTTGCAGTTATTGGGCGAAATTTATTGACATTTTCACTATTAACCTCTTTGATATCTGATACCTTGGGAACAGGTACTAATATAGCAGTTTTCCACGACTGAAGATTAGGGGTACACGTTTTTTGCAATCTTATGATCCTGTATGGTATTCTGATGAACTTTTGCTTCTAAACATGAAAATCAACGTTTTTTTTGTATTTGATAAAAAAAGTTCACCCACAAAGCAATTTGAATTTTTTAAATTTGGTTGCATTTTGCTGAATATGCAAAATGTAGAACTGGTTGAAAAATATCACAAAAGTAAGAAATGTTCCAAGTATTTAACTTAAGTTCAAAACAATGAAAAAATGTAAGAAGGCATAAAAATTCAAATATGTATATTGTTGCTGCAAGTCATTGACCAAAATGAAGCTCAATGGCAGCCTCGCTTTGTTCCTGCATGCTCTAGACTGCTTGCTAACAGCATTGATTGCTTCTGCTGATGTTTAATTTTGATGGATCTTGTTTCCAGTAATTTTTCAAATATTGCTAAGCAGTCTTGTAAGGTTGCAAATTTTTTGATAGCTCTGCACATTTGGTTACTAAAACAGTGGTCTTCCCAGACATTTGACATGAAATTGCAGAATGTCTGCAATCATTCTCTTGCCTGTGGCTTGCATTTGCAAGTTAGGGGCCATGGCATTGAAAAGTTCAATAAATTAATCATAGTTTTACTCATATGAAATAGTTTTACACTTTTTCATTGAATTTTTTAATAGAATGGAATTACTATTAGATATATTATAACTAAAATACATAAACTCTAACTTAGTTACAGAATATTAGAATTAATACTATGGAGTTTTGTATTCAGGATATCATGAGGAAGAGGCCAAGTGACCCAACAGTAGGGCCATCATGCCTCCTTTGCCACAGCCCTACATGTGTCACGAGGAAAATGGAAGGAAATACAGGATTGCTAAGGAGTTCCATCTGGCTTCAATGATGTTCATAATTTTCTGAAACTTAATGAAAGGCAAGTGTGTTCTTTCATTGAAGTATCTGAAGGGTTGGATTAGGTGACGAAGAAATCTCAAATCACCCCTTCAGCCAGATTGATGCTCAATGGCATGAGTTCTATTCTGGGGGTGCTTTGAGGTTTCTCATAACTTGTCATGAGTTCTTTGACAAAAAATGTTTAATATTGGGGAGTTGCTTGTACCTGCTATCTCCTCATCCACCCCAGTAAACATAGAACTATTGTAACGACGTCGGTTTTGTGGTGTATTAGCGTTTAATAGGCGTTGAATTGTTTGAGTGGCGTTTATAGTGCGGATTAGTGGCGGTGTATAATTCCGTCTAGCAAAAAATATTTAAAAATAGGAATAATTTTAGTATTATCACAATTTGAAGATAAATTTTTAAGAAACTGCATTTTTATTGATGGTTTGTCGTTTTATTGTGAAAAGATGTTGTTTTGTAATGTCGTTTTAGTGCCGTTATTATGTCGTTCAGTGCCGTCGTTACGACAGTTCTATGTTTACTGGGATATCAAGGCGCAAGATTCTATCCAAGACATGGCTTTGGAAGCCTACAAATTTTAGCTTGTGATAGCCTTTCCCCACTGCCCAAATCTTTTATCCAGTATTTGCATTCATAGTAGAAGCAATACACATTGAGGCTGCACCCCACAAGCAAAATTATTCCAATATGCATTTAAGTCTTTCTAGCATTGCTCAACTTCAAAGTACTATGATGTTTTATTTCATTTATTTTGTTTTTGATTATAATTTCAATTTGTTTACCATTGAAGTTCAGGCTCTATTTCTCATCATATTGTGTATCTACAATTTTTTTTAATTTTACCAACTTTCTTAAAGACCGTCTTGTAAATACAATACTGATGAGGTTCTGGGATATCAATGCCTTCTCTGACCACTGTTTATAGATTTTGGCAACTTTCCTAATAGGGACATTCACTCCAAAAATCAATTAAATTCTATAAAAAGAGATCATGCGATGTGAAAATGTACTGAAATGGAAAGCAAAATGGCTTTGAATGCAGAAAAATTAGCTGGTAGACATAAGATTTACCGCATTTACTCAAAAATATCTCCAGTGAAGCTTCAACAAAATAAACTGATTATGGTGAGTACTGATAGTCCCAGAGCCTTACAATAGCAATTTAGTATGCAGGAAGCAAAATCAATCTACACAAATATGGGTTCGTGGGTGAACCTTTTTAAGCATAGCTTAAAATAGAGTTCACTGTAGTTATTTATGCATAAAAGCTCATACAAATATAATACAGGATATTGTTTTCGAAGAAAACATTTAATAAGTTGTATCCCTACTGAGGATACTTTCTTTCCATTAGACTTAAGTTAGAGATTTTGTGAAATGGTATATCAAGCTCTTCTGCAAATGATATAAATAGCCAACAAGGGATTGTAGAAAAACCATTTGATTTATATGGATCTAGTTGACAGAAAACATTTTCAACATCTGTAATTGTTACTTGTGGAAAACCATAATCATCAGTAGATGAAATACTAAGAGGCTCATCAATTTCAACATCAGCATTGTGCCTGCAAAATTGAGAATTTAGTAATTTCGCTTCATTTTCAGTGAATTTCCTATGTCTTGCTCACTTCGAATTCTTGTCCTAACTTCCTTGTGTAATGCTTCATTGTCTATAAATGAAATATTCATCTTCCTTTCATCCTTAACCAATTTGTTGATCTTTCTCTGCAGTTGATTTCTATAGTTCCTATTGCCATCTTTGATTGTTTTACCATAAAGGTTCTTATATTTTAGGACATATTACACGATCATTAGCCACTACTTTTACCTGAGCGGACTTCTTCGACATATCAAGAACGTTGTTTATTGTATTTTCAGTAAATATTACCATTTAATTAAAATCTTGTCCATCACACAAAACTTCCCAATTGCATGTTGTTAATTTTTCTTAAATAATTGAATTATCATACGAAATTTCTACTCTATAAGGCTGTTTTGAACGTCCTTTCTTTTTTGGTGCATTATATTCATAGATCCAAATCATAAGATAAGATAAGATAGGAGATTCTATATTCAAATAAATGTTTACAATTCAATAACTGATAATTTATCTGAATAGCGTCATAAATTACAAAAAAGTAACCAATCTACAAATCAACATACATTACAAAAAGTAACAATTCTTACAGGCTATGGATGAATTACGTTATATTGCTATTTTAATGACGAGTTATCATATAGTCATTGTTGTAAAATTTAAATCCTAACTATGATGTACCTAAAATATATTTTTGCTTAAGGAAGATTTTTAAACGCTTTTTAAAAGGTTTCAATTTTTCAATGCTTTTAATTTCTTTAGGTAGCGAATTCCAGGTTCGAATTGCGACATTAATGAATGATTTCTTCAAAACTTTTTTCTTATACTTAAAACATGATCATTAGTGCACACATTAAAAATCCATAATAATTTTCCAATTTTCAAGCCTAACGATTCTATATCTTAAATTCATGCAGTTTTCACAATTGCCCTATTCAAGTAAAACTAACGAAAACAAAGCGAATGAAAAAAGTGTCAGAAGAACAAAATAAGCTGTTTTCTATTTCAATTCTCATTACATTAGGCATTACAAATGCATTTAAGATATGCAAACTCGGTTTTCCTATTGCTATAAAAGCATTAAATCTGTTACACCTCCATTAATTAGTGGATTTTTTTGCGAATTTAAATATTCAAGTTTCGGCTAATATAGATATTTTTGGCACAGAACGAATTTTCCTGCAAACATTCAAAGGGCATTATAAGATTTCCAATGTGTTTAGTAATTTTAAACTAGAAAATTTATTTTGGAGTAAGTCATGTAACTCAATCAGAAGCATTGAGAGAATTGTATGATAGCATGATATGGTAGCTCTTGAGAAAACCAAGAATTTGTGATGGTTCACAAACTAATATAGATTATGGTTTATGAGTATCATAAATTAGCACCTCTATTCGCCTGTGGCTTACTTCATCTTACCCATACATATAATAGGCAGTGCAGGTCAAGGCTAAGGCTACAAAATGTATTAGTTTTCAACTTAAACATAAATAATGATGAAGGGATGTATGTTTGCATGATGTATTCCTGAAAAAAATACATAACAATACTAAAATGATTCTAATGGGAGTTTCGACGAATTACCAAAACTTTATTAACATGAGAATGTAACAAACAAGCGCACTTGCTAGTAGTTGTATTTTTTGCTCTACTTGCTGCTTGTTGAGACAAATTTTGAGTAGCTGGAATACAGTGGTAGGCTTAAGTAATCTTATATAAGAGTTGGAAATTTATTGAATTACTACATAGAGAAAAAATGAGTCGATCCGATTTGATATTTAGATCAAATTTTTTGTCAGTGCCGGTTCTGATTGGGTTGAAATTTTTTTCTTTAAATCAGGTCATTTCACGTCACACATTGACATTTATTACTGATTACATGTATACGTTTTAAAACTACATGGAACGACTGAACGGTTTGTTAGATGTAATTGTTTTGTCGCATGGCAAGTAATGCATTGCAAAGCATGTTAATTTTCCTCTACTAGTTATACGTGAAACCCACATATTTTTGTTTGTTTTGGTGATATGCAGCCATTTTTAAACCGAATGTCTATTGAGATTAATTTAAACCGCCTTAAATAATAATTTGTGCTCCATGAAACAAACTTTTCAGACCATCAAACATTTTGCTATTGCAATATATCGAGTGTAAGATCGATTCATAAATGATCAGGGGCCGATCAGGAGATATTCGTTTTCCTTCTATTACATTATGTTCTACCAATTTATTAAATCAAACCTGCTAGTTTTAGTTTTAAATTTTTTGATATAAGTAATTCCTTCTAAGCGTCTAAATAAATAATTAGGGCCCATTCGTGCTAATTTAGGAAGACGAATCGGGTCGGGTCGGGTAGGGCTGATTCGGATATTCATATCATTCGGGTCCAAAAATTTTGACCCGTTCCTAGGTCTAAATACTACGTATTTGAGGAACTAACCATAATAATTATTTAATTATGTTCAGATTAATGGAACCAATCTAATTATTAGTTATTTGATCAATAAAGAAAAGTTTGGTGAAAGCTTAGCTCCTTTATAATATCTCAATTGATGGAATTTGAAAAAAATCAAATTAAGGCAGTATTTTGGCCTCGTAGCTTCTGGATAAATAGAATACATCTGCTGACATTAGAATCAAAATACAATTAGAAACTTGTGTAAAACTATAAAAGCAACTAGAGGATTTTGGTATCTCCATGATAATACAATTTCCTATTACTAAATTCAATTAACTTTTTAGCACTAGAAAGTCTGAGCGGTCAAATTTGACCACTTTGCACATCTTAAATGCATTTGTAATGCCTCATGTAATGATAATTTAAAAATAAAAATAGCTTATTTTGTTCTTCTGACACTTTTCTTTCATTTGCTTAGTTTTCATTAGTTTTACTTGAATGCGGCAATTCTGACAACTGCATGAATTTAAGATATAGAATCCTTAGACTTTCTAGTGTTAAACAATATATTTGATATCGTGATAATTCCTAAAGTATGGTTTCTATGGTGAAAAGACTTCAAATTCGTATTTGGAAACATCAAATTGACCAGAAAGTCCGAAAAAACTACTCAATTATGAAAAAATATTTTTTTGCAACAAAGTGATGTTAATGAAACATAAATGAAGCCGTGGGCAGAATAAGTTAAGACAGCGTGATATGAGCTGAAAATAAAATGAGATAAATACACAGATTGTTTTATTCCCATTTGCTCGAATCACTATAGTCTACATTGGACTGTTTGAGTTTTTAATGAGACTTAATAAATTAAGTAAGCATTTCATATCACTATATTAAAAAATATTGCGGATATTTAATGTTAAAAGTGTGAAATTGTATAATCAGAAATTCCTTGCTAATGTTCTGATAGCAATAGCATTACAAATAAATTACTTCACTCTTGAATTATGGAGTTTTAATTTCATTTACTTGAAAAAATTTGATTGTTATTTCAAAGTTGCATTTTAATTCAACTATTTCTTTTATTAGAAATATAAAAACATATTTGCACAATGTTTTTAAATATATTTTCAATTTATTTATTAATATGAGATATGTGGAAAAACCATTCCATGGCTGCATAGATATATGAATTAATCACTCGTTATGTTTATAGAATACAGGTTTAACATTTCGAGTGCTTATCCTTATATATATATATATATATATATATATAT
>CABFPE010000183.1:1263313-1275351 GCA_900660155.1 Hofstenia miamia
TAAACTTGCTTTGCCTAAAATAGGCTCGTTGTATATCAAATACTGTGCTCAAGCTCGGCTCGGATCGGCTCGGCTCGTTAGAAGCTCGGCTCGTTGACAATTCTGTTTCACAATATTTTCAATAGGTGAGAAAATACCCTTTTTCATATTTCTCTAAAAGATTTCCTTAATATCAAATTTTAATTACTTACAAATCATGCTTTCCTTACTTCATACAAAAGTACATTAGGATCTTTCAAATAGAGCTTAGCTAAGTAAGGAATGATTATAAGTTTCAATATTTTAAATCACAATTAAATGATTTGTGTTGCAAGAAATTTAGAAAAAGATTTATGAAGACAAAAAAAATTCCTGGTTATCTTATTAATATAATCTAATTTATAAAAAGGCTTTCATACTTGATGAAGGATTCTTTGTTAAATCGTATCATTATCATATCAAACGAGCAATCAAATTATAAAGGTATTCAATTATTGCAATCTAAAAAAGTCACGCATACATTTTAAGAAACTTTAAATAACTTTATCATCACTCATTTATAAACTACCAAAATGCATGCCTTTGAAAATTGAACTTGCAATACAAAATGTAGCAAAAGATATACAGATAAGATCAAGAAAAATAGTTTAGTTTATACCTTAAAGTGTTTAATAAACCGATAGACGATTATGAAACTTAAAAATTGGAGTTGCCTCACATAAAAGCTTGAATTTATGTCAAGCTCTTTCTGTTATTCTTCGAAAAATTTCAAATTTATCATTTATAACATAAATCAATGTTTGTTTTATCTTTAGTACTCAAACGGGAGGGTATCTGCATTTAGTAGTCGATTGAGAAACTTTCATCAATTAGTTTTTCTTTCAGACATTTTCCCAAAAGTTTGTTTTTGGTCCTTACAAAGTATTAAAATCTAAAAAATTTTGATCAGAAAAGTTTTTTTTTACATATTCATTAAGCATTTCATATCACTATATTAAAAAATATTTAATATTAAAAGTGTGAAATTTTATAATCAGAAATTCATTGCTAATGTTCTGGTAGCAATAGCATTACAAATAAATTATTTCACTCTTGAATTATGGAGTTTTAATTTCATTTACTTGAAAAAATTTGATTGTTATTTCAAAGTTGCATTTTAATTCAACTATTTCTTTTATTAGAAATATAAAAACATATTTGCACAATGTTTTTAAATATATTTTCAATTTATTAATTAATATGATATATGTAGACAAACAATTCCATGGCTGCATAGATATATGAATTAATCATTCGTTATGTTTATAGATTACAGGTTTAACATTTCGAGTGCTTATCCTTATATATATATATATATATATATATCCGAAATAAGGAAATTTCATAGTTAACATATTCGACTATTGCTCAAAAAGTAAGGAAACTTGGAGTCATTTCCTGACTTTTATTTGGATTCATAATTCCCTAAAGAACTTTTCTAAACATCTGTTCATTTTATGTATAAGATTTTTCAAAGCCTGCTGTAAACACGAACTGGCGAATTTACTAAATGAAGCCAGCAAAACACCTCACTCCTGGGTAAGCATTTGATGTAATAACTTGCCCTAAGAACTCAATAAAAAGAAATAGCAATTTTAATCATGTATGCAATTATTTTTCTTTGTTTGATATTGTGTAAAGTTTTATTAAAAAAATGCGGCATTAATAATAAAAAATTATTCCAACATTTTAATATCAATCATTTGAAGAAGGAAAAAGAGTCTGTTTGCAGAAAAATATGTGGAAGTTTTTCAATTTGAATGCAGCAACTTATTTCATTTAATCTGTTAGGTAAACTATTGAATTTTCTGCTGTTTTTGAAGCAAATGCAATGTAGAAAGAAATAGAAGAAATTTGTTATATTCATCATATTGAATACCTCGATACAATTTTGCAACAAATCTCCTCTTTATTGCTTCATTATCGCTTATTTTTCATCAAATCGTAAGGCTGTTATTAAAGCAGGCATTGTTTTTTTGCAAAAATATTTTTATTTTTAGTGAGAAACAAAGAAGCTATAGTAAAAAAATTATAATTGATAGCTTAGAACTGAGTTCTGATAAATTCAAAACATTTCTAGTGGCTAAGACTATAGTATTTAATTGATTTCGAAACTCTTCAAAGTTTGAGATTTGATGTCGTAATCATAAGTAATGATCATATCACAATTTTTTTACATTCTGATGGTTCTGATATGAAGAATATATGCGCAAAATTTCGTATGAGATCCTAACCCAATTAATTAAAATTGTCTACTTGTTCAGTTTGATGTCATTATCTTTTAACATAATTCGCGGAAAATTTTTGTTGTTGTTTTAAATGCTTTTCTATCGTCGTTTAGAAACGGCAATCATTGAATTGCACTTAAGAATGTCAAATTGCGGGCTAAGATCACATAATTGTTCATTGATTTGCTAATAATGGCATAACAAGGAGGGATGGGACAGAACTGGGTGAATAATTTAGACAATTTTAACATCCGATCAGGGTTTTCGAGTTCTCGGAATTTTAAGAACTCGAACTCGAATAAGCTCGCAAAACTCGATCGGAAAAACTCGGAAGAGAAATCATCAAAACTCGAACTCGAACTCGTTCGAAAATCCATTTGAAAATAGCGTAAAAATTAAATTTTCTTAAATATCAATTTTCTTACCAATCACAAAAAGTTTTTTTTTGCTTAGAATTATTGTAAAATAAATGTTTTTAGCCTAAAAAACTCGGAATTAGAAAAAAACTCGATTGAACTCGGAATTTCATTTAAAAAATTACTCGAACTCGAACTCGAAACGTAAAAACTCGAACTCGGCCCGAGTAACTCGAACTCGTCCCGAAAACCCTGCATCCGATAGATAATTTTGATGAGCTTTGTTCTGCAAACATTTAAATTAATAGGGGACATTTTTCCTTTATAACTTCGTCAATTTTAGCATTTTCATAACCTAGATTTTTGAACAATTGAAATACAATTCCTTCAAAAAGCTTTTACTTTAAGACATTGATAAACAAAAGAAATCGTCAATTCGAAAAATATTTACGGAATTTATCTGTTCCTGCTCGATATCTTTCAGTTTTAAAATACATTAACAATTTTAGGCAGCATTGTTTTAAATAGATCCATGCCGAGTAGACAGGGGCGTACTCAGGATTTTCTGACGAGGGGGACATCATTGTTATTCCCTTTTTAAAAATATTGAGAAAATAGACCCTAAAGATGTATTTCACGATCATAAATTTTAAATTTTTTCATTTTTTTACGTAAAATTTTTTGATTTATCCAGTAAAAATTAAATTTGGAAACCTGCCGGGGGGGGCATTCCACCATGTCCCCCTGGGTACGCCACTGCGAGTAGATAATTATTATAAATAAAAAATAATACATCTGCTATCTCAGAAGAATAATATTGAATAATGAGACTTTGTAAGCACTTTTTCTTCCAAAAATTGTTTTCAATCTCTATTATTTTTATGTTTATCATTACTCATGCTGAAAATCTCATCGATTCCTTATTTTAACACAAACTATATCATTTCAAGCAATGATAGTACAATACATTACAATTTAATGTCTTAATTTCGGAAATGTGCGACGAACTTTCTGATTAGGATTTTAATTATGAACAAGACTTGAAAACCTTTTTGCGGTTTGAAGCAGGCAACAAGTTTTTAATCTCGTTTGAGTGAACAGGTAAAGATTTCTACACTTTAAGTTTATTCATCGGATGTCAATTTCGATTCGGAAACCTTAAAAAGGATGTAAATATTTTCTTCTTGCTTATGAAAGCGCTAGAGATTTCCTCTGCAACACGGATGTACATGTCTGCAAAAGCGGAAGCAATTGCTTTTAAAATAACCAATGAGATTAATCAGCGAAACTATACTGCGTTTCATTAGAAAGAGTGAAACTACATTATATTTCGAGATTATTATAAAAATGAGATTGATTGGTTGAAATTTTACTTATTACTATATTTGCATTCATTTCATAAATTCAAAATACAGTGATGCTGGTAAACCAATCAAAGCCGTCTTGGCGAGTAGAATTCCAGTCACGTATAAGCTTTTATAACTAGTCGACTGGTAAACTTTAATCCATGAGTTGTAATTCTCGGAAAATTTAAAAAAATTCTTTTCGAAGAAAACATAGAAGCACATTCATAACGTTAGTCATCATTATTCTTACCTGAATTTCCACCCAGACTTGTCAACGAACCGACCCGAGCTTGAGGAGAGTATTGGATATAAAACGAGCGCAAAAGCCAAAAGACGAGCCTTTTTAGGCCAAGAAAATTTATAGTACTTCTTGCTAATTTGATAATGCAGATTTTTCTTATATTTTCATTCAATATGCCTTTCGCTTATAATCATATTTTAGAAATATTTATTAAATGATAGGAAGAGGTCTGTAAATAATTCTGAGAGCGCAAAATTTTTAAAAAATATCGAGCTGGAGCGAACCTCACTGAAAGATTTTATCTGGCGAGCCGAACTTTACTCAAAACTTAAACGAGCCGAGCTTAGAAATTTTGGCTCGTTGACAAGTCTATTTTCACCACTACCGTAAGCAAATTTACATCAATGTGATGGGATCTGTGCACGTTTGTAAAGTCAAAATTTCTGAAAATTCAGAGTAAATGCAGAAGATAGTTTTAATAGAGAGCATTATAGTTCAGACGTGATGGGGTTACATTTTAAAAAGTAAAACAGATTTGAATTTTCTGTTTCTGCTTTGAGTTAAATAGCATGCATTTATGTACAAATGTACAAGTTTTATTTATATCACAACAAAAACTGAAATGATGATCATATATTATGAGGCCAATACATAAATATCAGAGTGTCATGCAGATGTTTTAGATAACATTGTTGTATTGGATTCCAACGCTATTTTTATTACCATCGAGCTTCGTTGTATTCTGCACCTTGCAACGCGGTGACAGGGCGCGTATTCATCTCAACTGGTTCAATGTTACGAAAATGCTGCTTTGTTTTTTCCTATTTGTTATTGCAATATTCGAGGCCACATTTTACAGGCACTATTATAGTAATTATTCCGTATACATCATATCACCCCTGATAAGGGGCTTAACTGCATTCTATGTGATATGTCTCATTGAATATTACAGAAAATGTTCAGTGCATGTTTCCTTTCTTTTGTTCATGTATTGGTGGCTTATGGTAGCATTTGGTATCATACCATTTTATTCAATTATCGCAAATTGGAGCAGTTATCACGCCACACTAAAATTTACTTTTTATAGTCAATTTTTCGTTTGGGTCATTCAACTAATTTTATCTAACTTTTCCGATTTTGCAAGAAAAGACCTCATTTTGAAGGCTCCTAAGCAATCTCCAATTGAAACATCCTCTATTCTTTCCTATGTTGGCATCTTTTGGTTGGATTGCTTTCTTTGGAAGGGTTACAAAACTGGAATTAAGCAAGAAGATATATTTAGTGTCCCAAGAAGTCTTCGCACTGAAAACCTACAGTTAAAAACCGTAGGTACTGGGAAAGAATATGGTAAAGCAAAAATCTTTGGTCTCCTTTTGATGTCATTAGCGTGGCCACTAATTAAACAGTTTCTTTGTAGTGCTGCAACTGTAATATGTACGTTACTGGTACCTGTTTTCCTCAAATTTACAATACAGTTTGCCACTGATGATGACGAAGAGAAATGGCACTTATTAGTTATGGTAATCTTATTGTTTCTTACCATTCTTAAAGGATTAATCGCCAGTCAGCTCTTTAAGCTTCACTCGGAAACAAGTATTTTCAAAGTCACGACGCTGTTATCATCTTCAATCTTCGAAAAATCCTTCATTCGAGAAAAGAAGTCGTCCAGACATTTAAGCAATGAATTTATTTTAAATTTAGCTAAATTTGACTCAGGCAGAGTAGCCAAAATGATGGGATGCCTTATCTCACTGTTTGCTGATTTAACGTTAATAATTCTGGTTACAATATTCATTGTCTACGAATTAGGGTATTGGGCTCTTCTTGGATTGTTAGTCTTTCTTATATACATACCTATTTCTGCTCTAATATGTCAGATCTTGGAAGTTTTTGAGAGGAATTTGTCTTCTGCCAAGAGTTCTCGTCTAGATTTTCTAAAGCAATTGCTCAACGATATCAAAATTATTAAACAGAATGCTTGGGAAGTTGAATTTCAGGACCATTTGAAAATATACCGAAATCAAGAAGCAAAATTCATCCAAAGAATCTTCATTCTTATTGTAATCAAAGTTGCTACTACGATCGCCCTTCCCTTAGTTTGCCTTGCAATATCTTTCATAGCTTACGTCTTCATTGAGGGTGAAAATCTATCAGCTTCACAAGCAATGATCTCATTCGTATTATTCCACATCTTGCAGTATGCCGTTACGAACTGGTTTAATAGTATTAGGTACACAACCAACGGTTGCAGAAGCTTAGCAAGAATTTCTCAATTCCTAAGTCTTCCTGAATTAAGATCAATAGTAACCAGGAATTTTAATAAGGAAAATTCCATAACTTTAAGTAATGCAAAATTTGTATTTGGAAATGACAGTGTTTGCCTCAACCCAACCAACCTAACTATACCAAAAAAGAGCTTAACAATGATCGTTGGCAATCCCTTATCAGGAAAATCCGCCTTTTTTAAGGCTCTAGTAGGAGAAGCACATTGCGTTTCAGGAAAGGCTAATATTTGTGGCAAAATTGCTTATGTTGGCCAAGAACCCTGGATACAGCATACATCATTTAAAAATAACATAATATTCAATAACGAATTCAAAAATGAAAAATATATCAAAATTCTTGAAGTTTGTAAACTCGATGAAATTGTCAATGATTTACCAGATGCGCATGATACAATGATTGGTCCCCACAGTGAGCATGTAGATGAAGATGCAATCAGAAAAATTTCCCTCGCTAGAGCATTGTATGCCAATGCAGAAGTATATCTCCTGGACAATGCCTTAAATGATGCATCTGGTGTAATTGATAGAAAAGAATATGACAAAATTATAGGTACTAAGAATGGTATGTTCAGAAACAAGACAAGACTTTTAATAACTAATGAAACAAAATACTTATCGTTGGCAGACCATGTTTTATATATTTCAAATAACACCATAGAAGCGTTTGGACATTACAAAGATCTTAAGGCTAATAATTCTAAGTTTGGTAAATGGTTATCAAATCAAAGATCATTGAAGCGTGAATCAACAATTATAGATGAAGATATGGTCGATCCCATCAATGATGAAATTGAACAACCAAAACCTTCGAATAAGAAATCAGAACACATTTTCATAGAGCAGGTAGCTCCTCAACATTCAAACAAATATAGCGACTTGCTGATGTACTTAAGATCTTTTAACATCTTTCTCCTGATTGGCGCTTTGGCTTTTATCATATTTTCAATGGCTATATATGGTTATTCATCTGTATTAATATTAAGATGGACAACTGAAATAGATTTAACCAAAATTCGAGAAAACTGGTATTGTGGAGGATACCTATCATTGATAGTTGGATTCATTCTTATATTCATCGTTCAGGGAATGTTCTTAGCAGTTGGTGTGGGAAATACAAGCAAAAAAATCCATAAGTATGTCTTTGAAAAGGTAGCTCATTCTGAAATGAAATACTTTGAATCCCATTCCGTTGATAAAATTTTAAACATTTTCGCATCAGGATTTGACAGAATTGATGGTAAATTACCCGAAAACTTAATTTACTTCATTTCATATATTTTGGCAGGAATAACCAATCTTTCAATAATTTCGTACATATCACCATGGTTTTTACTATTTATAGTTCCACTGGCAGTAGTGTTTGTTTTTGTTCAATGGTACTTCAATAGAACCAGTGTTCAGCTCAAAAGCCTCAATGAAAAAAACTACGCATCTATGTTCTTAAGTCTTGAAGATTCTTTAGCTGGTATTTCAACTATTAAAGCCTTAGGTTCTCAAGAATTCTTTATTCAGAAGTTCAATGACCTTATTGATGAAAGTAATAAATCGCAATATGCATCAACTTTATCAAATATTTGGCTAGACATGAGAATAGCTGTGTTAGGCTCTTTATCTGTTCTTTCCATTACCTTTATTGTTACTTTCTGCACTAGATACAACTACAACGCTGGAGATATAGGATTGTCCATAGCTTTAGCAATCACATTCCTGTCCATACTTGAGACTATATTGAGTAAATTCACTGAACTCACGCAAAACGTCAGCTCAGCAGGACAGCTGTCTGAATTTGCAGAAGATCTCAAACCCGAAAAATCCCCAAGCAATGAATGCGACGAAGAATTTATTGAAAATGAAAATAGCAACGTTTGCTTTACAGATTTTTCACTTCGATATCAAAATTCGAACAGTCTGGCCCTAAGTAAGGTCAACTTAGAAGTGAGCAGTGGCAAAAAATTAGGCATAATGGGTCTTGGCAAACAAGAGAATAAGCCCATTTCTGATGCCTTGTCCAGAATAGTTGAAGCAGATTGTGGTGACATCACAATTGGAGGGACTTATATAAACAAACTCAGTCTTCCTGCTTTACGCTCGTCTGTCGCAGTTCTCACTGATGAACCTGTAATTTTCACCGGAAGCTTGAGATTTAATGTAGATCCTTTGAACAATGCAACGGACGACCAAATCTGGGAGGCCTTGCGCTTATCTGGATTAAACAATTGGGTAGAAATGCTTCCCAAAAAACTTATGTATGAAATCAAAGAATGGGGCTCAAATATTAATGCAAATCAAAAGCAGCTGATTGGACTTGTCCGTACTAGCCTTCGTAAGCCTAAAGTTGTTATACTTGATCAATTTTCTGAGGGCGTTGACACAGAGAAAGACGAGGAATTGCAGGTTAGACTCTTCTTTGTTTGATTTTATAAATCATAATAATATAACATTGTTCTCAAAAACAATTTTCGAGATCTCAAATCATTTTCTTCAAAGCAAGGACGCGAGAAGTAAGAGGAAAATGGGGCAGCTGTCCCCCAACAATAATCCTTCAGGGCAAGATATATGTTTTGCCCCCCCCCCCATTTAAGTTGAGAAATTAATTTTTTGAACTCTAACAGCAATAAAATTAAAATTGCACAATGCACATATTATAAACTGTACTTATTTTTATACCTATATAACATAATTAACATGCATTTTAAATGAAACTGATAGGTATAAACGGATTTTTTCCAAATATGAGAGTAAGATAATGAATTATATTATGCTACGAAACATTGTAAAAATATGCACATTCAAAAGGTTTTATTTAAAAAATTGAAAATGTATCAACTTCAGTTTGTAGGATGCCCCCAACATTTAAATCATTCTCGCGACCCTGCTTCAAAGTGTAAGTAAGGTTTTTAGTAACAGGTAAATACGATGAAATATTCTGCACTTTACCTGAAATAATTTATTCAGCAATTATTTAGCCGAAAAAGCCTTAACACCAAGATTGGCATTAATCCAAATTGAATCTACTCAAGTTAATCGCCATATAGTTCGAATGTGAATATTATTGTGTTATAAATTTACTGATAAATTTTGTTAGTTTTGTTGCTTAAGTAAGTGGCGGAATGTTATTATGGTGTTGAGTTTGACTTAATCTATGTTTTATACCAAGATGAATCGAAGTATCTTTAATAGAAATGTTTTATATTTAGGCAGTACTTGATCAACTTTTCATTGATACTACATTAATAAATATCACAGAAAAGATTGAATCCCTCGTTGACTACGATGTTGTAGCGGTATTTGAAGATGGGAAGTTATTGGAAAAGGGCAAAGCAGACGAGCTTCTTAGTAAAGAAGACAGTGAATTCTATAAGTTGTTCAAAGCTTCTCAAGAATAGTTATAGTATATATGGTGCTTTATAGTAATTTGCATTTAAACAATGTTTGTATATCCTTCTTAACAATAAATTTGTATAGATCTTTACTTGAGCCCTACGCAAACAAATGAAAAACATTAAAATTCAGATTACCTGTTGGAAAATACTACATTTTAACATCTATATCAGAGAAATGGAAATTGTTTAATATACACTCACCAAATTAATGTATATCTAAGTATATATTCAGATTGGCTTAAAGACAATCTTACAAATTTTAGACATGGCTGTTACAAATTTTGCACTGGCCATTCCAAAATTTGGATAACAAAACCTTCTCTGCCATTTTCAAAAGATCTTATCAACTCGGCAAATGATCCTGTTTATTTAAATGTACTAAAAGTTTTTACTCATACGTTGCTAATATTTGAAGTTCAGGCTTATATTCGCGCAGTTTCTCCTTTTTCATTGTACATGTACGCAGAACTGGTTTATCTTTGGGTGTCAAATTGGGAAATTTTTCCACTTGGAACATAATATTGCATGCAATACAAGGACTAAAATAGAGTCTTGACTGATATGTTAAGCAACAGAAGTCAGAAGATAATACATTATTGAATTTTTGTAATATTACTGACCGCAAAAACCTCAGACATCAGTCAAAGAAAAATGGTATTTTAACGGTTAAACGAAGTGTGATGTAATTTTGTTTTTGGTACAAGCTAAATGACATCATAGCACTAGGGTTTTTCAAGCATGGTATTACTATAAAAAATTAGCAATCATCGTAAAGCAAAAGTTTTAAGCTGATTTCTTTCTGGGTAACAAAGCTACCCCAAACTTAGACTATTGATATTTTTATTGAATCTTGGTAAACAAAGTTAGGATGATTCCCATATTGTACAGACAAAGTTAAAAATGTGGAAAGGTCACAAAATATCAGGTTATTCTAGTTGTTCTTGGGGTAACAAAGTTACTCCAAACTTTAATCGTTGAACTTTTAATAACATTAACACTAGAACAGTGAGCACTTCTTGAGAATTTATTTACAACTGATGTTTCAAATGCGAAAATTATTAAATAGAAATAAAATTCATCTAAAAGCAAATGCAATGAGGTTATCAATATAATTGGAAGTATATGTACCTGCTAGTGTTTTCGGTGAATGAATCATGAATGTGTTAAAACATATTATAGGGAGGGACAAAACGTGATGATAATCTTCTTCTGGAAGTGGTACTTAGTTATGACTTTATCATTGTAAAATCCAACTTTTCAACAAAAGTGCTAAATTTGGTTCTAAAGCTGTGTTCCCACTATCGACTTTTATCATCTGTCAAGAAATCGGTGACAAAAGTCGATAGTCTGAACGCTCTATCCGATTTTTGGCAAAACAGCCACATTACTGTCATCTGATAATTTATCAGCTGATAAAAGTCAAAAGTCTGAACGGTGCTAAAACTAGTCGAATAGCTACTTGAAACTAATTGCTTACTTGATGTGATTAAAGATCAAAATGGAAATAATCTAACCGACAATTTAGAAATTTCTAATGAATTAAACAAGACTTTTGTCAACTTAGGAAATTACGACGGCCCCCTTATTAAATACAAAAACCTCTCACACAAAATCTTTACACCTGAATTTTATTTCCGATTCTCAACTACCTATGAAATTATTAAATCGATTCTTAAGCTTAAGTCCAACAAATCAAGTGGTCCCTCAAATATCCCCTCTTGGGCTCTTAAAATGACTGCAGATATCATTGCAAGTCGTTTAAATTTCATCTTTAATGAATCTATAAAATGCAATCACTTCCCAGATTATCTAAAACTTGCTCACATTACTCCTATTTTTAAGAAAAACGATCCTTCAATTGCCACTAATTATCGACCAATTTCAATTACTTCTCCAATAAGTAAAATATTCGAAAGATTATTGCATAACCAAATAATTGAACATTTTAATAAGTATAATTTATTATCGAACACCCAATTTGGATTTCGCAAAAATTTTTCAACAACTGATGCACTATTACATGCTACTGAAAAATGGAGAGCATCCCTCGATTCTAATAAATTTGTAGCTATAGCTTGTTTAGATCTCTCAAAAGCCTTTGATTCGATTAATCACAACATACTTATTGAAAAACTATCTTACTTAGGATTTTCTTGTAATAGTAAGCAATTGATAACTAGT
>CABFPE010000184.1:89117-100143 GCA_900660155.1 Hofstenia miamia
AAGATAATTCCTAAGGTTTGGTTATCCAACCATTTGTTGACAATTAATTATCCAATACATGTAGAAGTGAAATGGTAGTCAGCTAATTGAGAGAAAACCCCTACACCTAACATAAGTGCACTTTCATGATCTGGCACAGGGACCCTAGAATCGTTCCCTGTGATGTATCCAGACCACTACTAAACACTGCTTGATTAGCTCAACATTGTATTAAATAATCAAACCATTAATAAGATGAAAAATAAGAATTCTAAGTAAAATTCTTTATCAAATTCTTACAATAAGTTTCAATGTATTTATAGTATTTCAAAAGAAGTACCTGTTGATTCAAATTTAAACTTCTGCCAAGATGGTGGCGATAAAATAACGTAAGTGTCGTTTTGTCAAAAGTATTTTTATCAACAGATACAAATATCTCTTTTTTGACACATATTTTATTCTTGGTTGCATTTTACAAATTAATCTGAAATCATAGCAACTAATCTGATTATAATATTTTTTAATCAACTCCTTTTCAATCTTACTCTCTTCTGTGATGTTTGCAGCTTATTTCTGATTATTTTGGATGATGCTACAATATACACTGCTGAGAACACAAGATGGAAACCAGGTGAGAAAATTAAAAACACAGTGGTCAGGGCCATTTTTCATAACACAAACATTACCTAATAATAATTATTAACATAACAACAGAAGAACCTTACATTTCCAAAACTTGAAATGAGCAATGATATACATAGAGCAGGTAATGATAGACAAAAATGCAGAATTTAAAATCATAAAAAATGATGATAGTACATATAATGAGATGTGTGATCTCAACAGTGTAGCAGAAGAAGAAATTCAAGAAGAATATATACCTCATAATCAAGTCAATGAGGTTGAAAGAAGAGTCATGCCCCAAAGGGCAGTAAAAAATAAAAATAGATATGACCCTGAAATATGGGATATAAATTTATTAACTACATTTAGGATAGATAATGAAGAGATCCAACATAAGTCACAGCTAATCACCACTGAAGAGTAGAAGAGTGTGAAGGAAGACCCCCCAATCTGATTGTCAATTAAAGAATGTGAGGAAGGGCAAACCATCAACTAGCAGCACTAAAATTACTAGGCCTCTGCAATTTGATTATCAATTAAAGGGTATGAGGATGGAGAAACAAACAATGAGAAAAAGAACACCCTCACCTAAATGCCAATTATAGGGCAGTGGATAAAAGAGGGTCAACATTGAGATACCAAGCATCAACGAAAGGGCACAAGGTTGGAACAAACACCAAAGAAAATTAAACCAATGAAACTCTCCCCCAGCACACCCACAAAGCTTGATGTCAACTAAAGGGCAGAGAATGTATAGCTACAACAATCAGTCCTCATCTGCAACTAAAGGCAGCAGGTACCAAGGTCTGTGATCAACTAAAGGATCCAGATATTCAAGAAATAAGCAATGATTCCAACATGGATACCTCCAACCAACTGTCAACAAGCTCACTCCCCACCACAGTCTGCAGTTCACAAGCCTTCTCCCATAGACAATTATCTACAACAACAATGTTGTCTAGATCAGAAGAGAGAGAAAGCAGGATGATGAAGATAGGGCAAGAAAAAATACATCCCTACTTCATAGCCAATAGAAGAATGCACTAAAGTACATACAATAATCTATTGCCAGAGACAAAGAGACTAATCAGACAACACACATCTACAAAAGAAAATGAAAGTTCAGCAATCCCTATAGTAATAGATAGAATCAATAGGCCTACATGCAACATGATTATACAGAGAAGAAATGAGAGAAAATTTCAATTGTCAAAACTTCAAAAGTACAGTGCACATCACATTTGATGAGCAATTTACACTAAAGGACATCCAGAAATTAACAAAAAAAACAGGGAAGAGATTATCAACAAATGTGAAAAAGTAAATCTGGATAGAAATCATTTACAAAAAACTTTAAAATTAAAGTGATTATTATTGTAAAACAAGTGACAAACAAACAACTACCAGAATTCATAAAATTGCTGGCAGAGAAATTGGAAAATCTGTTGACAATAGAAGACAAAGGCACAGCAATATCAGAACTAATTGACATCAATCTCTAAATAAATGCAATAGCACTGGCAGAGAGAGTAATGATAGAGCCCAAAAAAGCTGTCAATATGTACTACCAAGTAAAAACAATGAAACTAATAGGAATTGAAGAGCAGATAGAAGAAACAGGAAATATTTACCTCAAGTATAGCATGAACTAAACACTGGGACACCTACAAAACATAATAGAGGTTTGGAAAGAGATGAAGGCAGAGAATCTAATAGAAGAAGAATGACTGATAACTGATATAATATCACTGATAAAGACATATCATAAATCAGTAGAAGCTGCACTACATGAAATCAGAAGAGCCTATGAAATGGACTCCAAATGTAACTTCAAAAATATGCTATTTGAGGAGACAAACACACTGAACATTAGAGCAAGAACATCTATTTGGATACTGGCAATAGCATTAACAGATAATGAAAAATTAGTGCTACCAATAATGGGAAAGGAATGGTGGAAAATAGCTAAAAAAAAGTACAAAGTAGATAAAGCATCTATGCCAAATAACATTAAACATTGGATGCTACAATACATTGACATCATGCCTTTGTTTCCAATGAAAAAGTCCAGTAGAAGTTTGAAAAATACTTCACAAGATTGCTCCAACAACAACATATGTTGAGAAGACCCAGTATTGTAGAACAAGCCAACAAGACTGGTATATCCTCCAGTGAAGTTGAAATACTAAATGATGAAACAAGAAAATACATGTGGGGAGCAACATCAAACACACAATTGAGAGCACTGAGACAACAACTGTGGCTAACTACAAGAAATCTCATAAGAAGCAAGCAGCATTATAAGAAAAGCAGCTGAGATGGTACATGGAGAAAGAGTCATCATTTTTAATTTGGTATACTGGAAGGGGAGTGTGGCATAATCCCATGTGTGGTCAAGATGAGAGAAAAAGTGGGAACAATAAGACTCAATTGTAGTAATTATTAATTATAAGCACATGGTTATTATACTTTGATTATTTGTACAAAATTATTAAAACAAGTATTTGATAATAATTTGCTCAGCAGTATTTTGGCCAAAATAGTAGGATGATAATGTGCACACTAATTAATGCTGATGTGCATAATTAACTGCAGATAAAGGAAAAACCAGGAAACTATCAAATCATCTACAATGTCTAATAACAATTACTAGCTGAGTGTTTGATTGTTTACAGCTATTAGATATAAATATGCAGTGATTGATATTAAGAATAGGGATAGGGATATTTATCTGTTATAGCTTTCCTATCATTCTTTACTCACAGATTATTATTAGTACTTTTAGAACAACCATTCCTAGATCTGAAATGCTCTACATTTGTTGCATACATTGTTGTACAACTCATTTACTTGTTGGTTAATTAGTGAACTATTGATTGACCTATGAAATAGTTTTATTGCAGACAGCATTGATTGTTCACATGTATGAAAGTTTAGCATGTACTATTATATCTGTAGGGTTAATATATGTAAGGGAAAATAACAAGCTAAAGTATCATGGTTGCATTCATTCCTTTTATTTACATAGCTATAAGATCAATGACAATCAATGCACTAAATTAATAAGTTATCATGCACACACTATCACTGAGGCAACATTCCATGCACTAAGTAAACCATTGGTTTCCACTGCCATGTTCAAGTAGAAGCTGGAGATGACACCAATGAAAATATCTTCTCTTGCGCATTTTTCTGCATTGGGTCTAGACCCTGTATACCATCAACTGCTCTCAGTCTAAACAAACTGTGGTTAGCTCAACATTTAGGAATGCTAATGCAATATTAATTTAGTTAATAAGTTACTCAACAAAGTAGTTGAGAGAGTTCTTGGATCTGTCACACAGTACCTATCACATATACCAAAAGAAATGTATAAACAAGTCTTAAATTACCATGGAATCAGTATTGGCAAGATTCTACACAAGCCATAATTTTATATTAGCAGTATTTTTTGTTTATTGGCTTGTCTCACCAGTGAGCATTTTGGTCCAACAGTAATATACGGTTTTATAAGTTTTAGACTTAAATTTTTGAGGCTATCAAAAGAAAACTAAGATATTGCTCAAAATGTGATAAAGAAACAGCAAAAGAGTCAATGCTCTAATAGAGTATCTCCATATCAAGTACACAAATTAAGTCCATAAACCACCTATTCAATCACTATTATTTGTTAAGAACCACAAATAATAGTTTATGTACAATTTGTATCTTTTTAGTGATCACTGGTGTGCACTGGTTTATAGGCAGTGTTGTGTGAGAGAGGGGATGGAACAAGGTTAC
The DNA here is from genome assembly GCA_900660155.1 of Hofstenia miamia. NCBI lineage: Eukaryota > Metazoa > Xenacoelomorpha > Acoela > Hofsteniidae > Hofstenia > Hofstenia miamia. The sequence continues at coordinate 93,501 of CABFPE010000184.1, forward strand.
TGCTAATCTAGCTTTATTCAAACAAGTCTAAAAACAAATCACAAATAAGAAAGAGTTAAGTATGCATTAAAATTGACTTAAGTACACATTAAAAATGAGTTTAGTTCACATTATCATTACACTTTCCCCTTGTTTAAAAGTCTGTTCTATAATTGGCAAAGTGAACCAGGTGTTTTCTGGTCTTTTTAGATTGGTGAACTTTAGGACAGATAGTTTCATCGTCATATTGGAGGTCATTAAAGGTTTTGTGACAAAAGGCTTCTTTGTTTGAAACAACTCTTTGTTCTGATTATTGAAATCACTAATACTATTTCCACATTTAAATGGAGATGTTGGTGGATTGTTGGTAACATCCAAATGAGTAAACATTTCCTCTTCTTTGTTAGGTGAACCTATTTGGTGATCACTAATAACAGGTTCACATTATACATCCATAGGTTGGTAATTTTCCAAGTCAGAGACTCTAGGGTCTTCTTGAGGGACTTTTTTGAAAACTTCTTGCTTATGTTCAGTTCCTTTTGGAGCAATGTCATTTATAGAAATTGTACTCTGGCAGCCATTAGGATACTCAACACAAATTACTTTATGGTTCACAATTTCTACTATTTTTATTAGCTTGACAAGGTCATCTTTTTTGTTCTAACAAAATTTCTCAGAAGAACATGAGCTCCAGATGATACCCACAAAGGTAATTCACAACCAATATAATTTCTTCTTTCATAACATAGTAACCTGTGATGGGGAATATCATTGTTTGCTGTACACAGTAAGGTTCTGATAGAAGATAAGGCTTCTGGCAATAATTCTTCCCAGTGATCAGGTGATAATTTTCTCTCATCTAACTAACATACTATGGCTTTCCATATTACACCATTATATCATTCATTCTGCCATTTCCATTTGAATGGTAAGCTGTTGTTTTTGATTGTGATATTCCATTTTCAGTACAAAATTGCTGGAATTCTTTGGATTGGAATTGACTGTGCAATCACTGTGGATCAATGCCAGATGACCTGAAAATGGAGAATAGGTCTTTCAGAGAAGATGCTATTGCAGTTGTTGTTGCATCCTTCATCAGGTAAATAAATGGAAATCTGCTATACTCTTCTAAAATAGAAAAAGCATCATGTTGCCTGTTCCAATAACTGGTGTCTTTTGTCCAACAAATTCTATCAATAATCTTTCAAAGGGTTTGGACAATTTTATTAATTTGCTAGGCTCTTATTTAACAAACCTGGGTTTTAGTTTGCAACAGGTTTCTCAACCTGTGACTACATTCTTCACATCTTGCAGTGAGACTGGCAAATTCTGAATGTGAATATAGTGCCACATTCTTGAAACTCCTGGGTGAGCTAATTCACAGTGAATGTCATAAAGTTGCTTATTATGACTTGCCCCAACTGCTGCTATTTCTGACAGTGTGTTGGCACCAATATTTTTAGTCCCAGATTTGTAAAGAATGTCATATCTATAATCAGGGAGTTCCAAGCACCATCACAGGAGTTTCTCATTTTTTATCTTTGATTTATTATTGGAAAAAATAAATGCTACACTCTTTATGTAAGTTTTGACAGTAACAGGAAATGATTTCAAAATTCCATCAAATTTTCTGAATGATTCCACAATAGCCAAAGCTTTCTTAACAGAAAAATAAACTTTCTCAGAATAATTAAGGGTTCTTGAAAGGAACACTATAGGTAGATCCTTCTGAGTAAGCACTGATCCAATAGCATATGCAGATGCATCTGTTTCAAGAGTGAGCTTCCCATCTTCTGGTCTAGGTGTTGATAAGCAATCTGAGCAAATTTTTTCTTTGAGTGCTTCAATAGAAGTAACAGCAGTGCTGTTAATTTGAAAGGAAACTTGCTGTAAGCATTCCAATAACAGCTATATCTTATCAGATTAGTTTCTAATCCATCAAGCATAGTAAGTGAAAAACCAAATTAACCAGCACAGTTTCTTTTTGTAATCAGGGAGAGGAAAATTCTCTAAGGTTGTGAATCTTTGTGGGTCATGTCATTTAGCTCCCAAAGATATTATGTGCCTGTGCATTGATATTTCAGTGAGTCTGAATGAGCACTTGTCCACATTTAGGGTTAATGATTCCTTCTTTGCTGCTGACAGGGACACTTGCAAATTTGATTCATACTCTTGAGATTTCATACCACTTACACTAAAATCATCTAAGTAAGGGAATGTGCCATTTAAATCATTTCTTTTGACAAACTCATCCATAACTCTTTGGAAAGCAGGAACAGCATTCATTAATACAAATGGAAGATGAATGAACCAGTATAATTTCCCATTCACTTCAAATACTGTTAAAGGTTTGTCTTGATCAGACATTGGCACTTGATGGTTCACCAACTTCAGATCAATTTTTGCAAAAAATTAACACTGTGAGACTTTGTTAAGAATAGCTTCCAAATCAGGAAAAGGATTAGCATTCAGCTTTGTAAACTAGTTAACAGTTTCTGAATAATTGATGGTAATGCATTCTTTAGGTTTGTCAACAACAAATGCTTGAGATCACTAGCATGATGGGGAAGGTTCAATTATCCCTTCTTCCAACAATTGTTGAATTTCAGATTTAATAAACCTTTGACCTTTCTTTGATGACTATCATCTTTTTGTTCCTATTGGTTTTGCTTGATAAACTTCTTCATTAAAAATCAAAGGTGGGTTAATTTTCATTATAGGGAATCTTCTTGGAACTTTGTTTGCAATAGAAGCAGTGATCTCTAATGGTTCTTAAACACCTTGAAAATAAAATTTAACACTTTGATCTTGTTGTAAAATGTCTAAGCCTATTAAAACATCTGAAATGAGTGATCTTACAACAGAGAATTATACTGTATAAAATCTTCCTTTTAACAATAGAAGTCTCTGTGTGTAGCCTATAATGTCCAAACTATCTCTGTTGGCAAACCTCAATTTGGATGGTTGACTACAAATTTTCAAACTGAACTTTTCACAAATCTTCTCTGTTATATTCAAATCAGTTGAACCATAAACTTCTCTCTCCTTTTAACCAATTCTTACAAATTGATAAATTGCTTTTGATTTTGGCTTTTGTGTGATGCACAGAGGACATCAACAAACTGTTCTTCCCCTTCATTGGACTCTTCCTTTACCACATCTGAGGCAGTGCAGGTTTCTTGCAGGGCACTTGTTGTGATTTTGGTTTTTCTGTCCACAAAATCTAGAGTTGGAGCCATTATGACTGCTGTATTTTCTTGGATTACTGTGAGGCTTCTTTTCTGCTGCTGCAACTAAAGAAGAATTTGTTGGCAGAGTAGCTGTATTGAATGATTTAGAAAATCAGTAGAAATTTCTATTGCATTTGCAAGACTGATGCACTTGTCTGGGTTAGCTTCTTTATTGGTTAACTCAAGTAATCTTGCTTGGATGAATATCAGATTGTAACCCAAAAATGAGTACAACACTGAGTAAGATATCTTTGTGTTCACTTGTTTTTAGTTCTTTGCATTCACATTGCTCCACTAAAATACACAATTTTTTAATAAATTCTGCTATGCTTTCTTCTGATTTCTGATGACAAGAAAGAACATGATGTCTTGCAAATATAACTTGAGTTGGTTTCAGAAATTGAGAGTCAAGAATGGTTAATGCATCATCAAAAGATTTTGTGATTTGGAGAATTGCAAATAAATCTGATCTAGTGTGGGAATGAAGATAAGTTAGCTTGTGGTTGTCCTTCTATTATTTTGTTGATAGATAAGCCATCTATGAACCATGTTTTCCACCATTTCCACTGTTCTGTTGTAGACAGATGAGGTAAACTGAATTTCATGATTACATATGTTTGAAGAAATTGTGTGAGAGGGGAAAGAACAAGGTTACTGCTAATCCAGGTTTATTCAAACAAGTTTAAAAACAAATCACAAATAAGAATAAGTTAAATACACATTAAAAATGAGTTAAGTACACATTATCATTAAAGGCAGTGATAACCATGTGGGATACTAAACTTTGCAAAAATACAACTTTCTTTGTTGCTACTTTTTACATACATAAGGAATTTTCAAACCAACACAGAAAATTGATCAGAAAAATTTGGAAGAGAAATCATCAAAACTCAAACTCAAACTCAAACTTGTTCAAAAATCCACTCAAAAATAGCGTAAAAATTAAATTTCTTTAAATATCAATTTTCTTACCAATCACAAAAACTTTTTTTAGCTTAAAATTATTCTAAAATAAATGTTTTTTACTCTAAAAACTCGGAATTAGAAAAAAACTCAATTGAACTCGGGATTTCATTTAAAAAATTACTTTTTATCAACATATGAAATCTTGAAACCAACATAGGGAAACTTGAGATTGACATAGCAAATCATTATGACAATATGAACAAAACAATTTAGTTTTAGCAGTTGTTTATTGAGTTGTAATCTAGACTAAATGATAAAATATTATACTTGATTTCATAGCAAAGACTCAGATAAATATTTTAATGTAAATATGAGAAAATTTTAAATGACCCATCTAATGTTAATAATCTTCATAACTCATTCATGTTAAATTTTTGTTCATATTGTCATAACGATTTGCTATGTTGATCTCAAGGTTCCTTATGTCGGTTTCAAGATTTCGTATTTTGATAAAAAGTACCAACCAGTAACTTGAACTCGACTCGAAAACCCTGCATTTGGTCCAAAAGAAATGGTTTGTCGATATCAAGATTCTGTATGTCGGCAAAAAGTACAAACCAAGTTTCTGTATGTCGATTTAAAGAATAGTTTTGTACGTAAAAAGTACCAAATAAATAAGTACTGTATTTTCTCAGCCAATGAACAGTTTTCTACATAGATAATATTTGTGCAAATAGCCACGTCTAAAGATTATGTTATTATTTTAGATAAATACTATTTTTTACTTATATTTGTTTTGATAAATGAGTGTACCTGCGACTATCATGATGAAATCCAAATTTTATAATATAGCAATACATTTCTACTTAGCAAGCAGCGATGACAGTATCATGCACATATTTTATCGTGTGAACTAGTTTTTCCAGTCCAAATATCCGAAGTTTGCATGCAATTATCCAAAATGAGCCTAAAATTATCCTAAGTAAGAATTCAATTATCCGAGTTTTAGTTTTGTTGCGTTTAATTTAATTACATATCTTAGTTTATTTTTCTAAAAAATTTGTCATATTTACCTGATTGTTTTTCAAGTAGAATAATTGGCGGCGAAGATAGCGAAAGTATAGAATAGGATACAAAATAAACAATAATATAGAGTAAAAACCAATAAGAAATGCAATAACATACGTAAAAAGTTTAAGAAATGGTAGATATAGACTAATAACTTTACATAAGTAACCAAATTTGTTGCACGCGGTATATATTTAACCCTAATCCTCACGATTTTTTTTATGTACGTTGGTTTCACAAGGGGAGAAATGCAATAACATTTGTAAAAAGCTCGAAAATAATTAAACCTATAGCTTTGCATAATTAAGCAAATTCTTAGCACGAAGTATATACTTTAGCATAATAGCACAGAAAACTTAGAATTTATAAAAAAATATCATCTATTATTTAACAATTTGTAAGATATAAAGGTAAATTCATGCATGCAAATCTATAGCATAATAGCACAGAAATCAAATCCTTACCTCAGCTGAAATTTCCAAATACTTTTGAGGAAAAATTATAAATATATTAATTTGGATTATTCAATGTGCTTTACTCGTATTTTTATAACAACTAATATAGGCGTTTTATTGTTGAGTACATAATTTATTGAGAAAGTTTTTGTGTATACATATAAAGAATATTTGATTTAATTTTAATGAAAATTTGTGTTAAAATTCATGANAACAACATCTCAGTGTATGGCCTACTTAGTTGTGTAGTGGAGACAAAATAGCAAATATTTAAGTGGCTGGTGGCAGATCAAGATGTGGATTGATTTTAATTAAATTTTGCAGCATGTTAGTAATACCAATTTGTTGTATGGAAGGACGCAACTGAAATGATATATCAGCAAATTTTGAAACTTCTTTGTTGTATTCAGTTGATGCCACTTTCAATCTAGGATTTGATGACTTCAGCATATGTTGAGAGTTTGTTTGACGAGAGTTGCTATGGGTTGCTGAATATCACACATGCCACCTTGTCTCTGGTATCAATTTACTGAAAAAAATCATTATTTCAAATACTGATGATCTTATTAATGTTTAACCTAAGTTTGGGGTATCTTTGTTACATTGAAAACAACTAGAATAGGATTTTGAGCTCATATCAAATAGAAAGAATCCGATATTTTGTGTTTTCCACATTTTTTAAGTACTTTCTGTCTGCACAATATGGGAGCCATCCTAACTTTGTTTACTTAGATTCAACAAAAATTGGAACCATCTTTCTGCTCACTAGGATTTGGAGAAAGCTGATCTCTTCAATGCCTATTTCTCCTCAAATTTTTCTGATCCTGTCTCTCTCTGTCCTGGTCCCCTCACTGATATTTCCCTCATGAGCCTATGTGACATCGTTTTCAACGCCCATGATATTTCTCTCATGCATAAGTCTTGTAAGTTGTCTGGTCCTTGCTATCCTGATGCCGGCCCATCCTTTGTAATCCACGAAACTTCCTCAACTCTTTCCATCCATTT
>CABFPE010000184.1:128704-149613 GCA_900660155.1 Hofstenia miamia
CAATAAACTGCCTCAAGTTCGTCCAGGAAAGTTGCACATGCGCCTGCTGTTTCTCCAGGACAATGCCTGAGTGCACATGGCCAATTTAACCAAGGCTAAAATTCGAGAACTGAAGTGGCAATTGTTACCACACCCTGCCTATTCCCCAGACCTTGCACCCAGCGACTTCCATCTCTTTGGACCGATGAAAGATCCCCTCTGAGGTGTCAAATTTGATGGAGAAAAGGAAATTCGAGCCACAATCAAGAACGTTTTGAACAGCTTCCCGAAATAATGGTTTGATGAAGGCATGAAGAAGCTGGAGAAGTGCTGGAAGAAGTGCATTGACTTAGAAGGCGATTATGTGGAAAAATAAAATGTAGTTTGTTTAATATATGTTTTCATGCTTGAATAAATTTGTTTTGTGCAAAACTTTTGGTATGACCCTCGTATTTCAGGAAACATGCTTCTCGGATGTCTTCCGCTATTGGTGTTATTTCTCTTAATTCATTCATTTTCTGTGAAAAGATGTCATAGTATTTGTGATATAATTGTATGCCTTTAATGCCAATCATTAGTGTCATTTGTGCGTCGGCTCTGCTTGTGTGTGCTAGATCTTCTCTGATTAGGTTGTCAGGATAGAAAAACATAAAGACTTTGAGTATTAGCCACATCCTTGTAAAAGAAAGTGATGTTGTCTCTTACCTCCTTTTCTGTTATAGTGTTGGGATCGTTTTTATTTATCCACATCATTGTAACAATTTCGACCCGCTTCATAACATTGTAGTAGTGGTATTTATTCTCCCATATGTCTGTCCAAACTATGTTATTTACTCTGGAGAATAGCATTATAGCTCTTGGGTTCCATTCCTCAATTTCATTTCTGACATCTTGTAATTGCATGTTTATGGGTTTTCCATGTGTGTAGAGCTGGTCTGGCATTATTGTACCTTCGATGTAGACCCTTTCTTTGTTGTTGTTCCACAGCATTATTTCTTTTGATTTTTTATAGTCATCTCGTTCTATCATCATTTTTGCTTTTCTTTCCATATTCATGTATGACTTATACTCGTGAAGGAATGTCTTTGCCACTTTAGTTCTTTCAGTAATCCCCAGCATGGGAGGAACATTGGTATCACGACAGTTTGTGGCAGTGTGCAGATTAAGATTTTTGTTTCTATCTCTCTGTGTATATGTCAGTACGAGCCTTCTATTGTTGATGCTGTGGCTAAACTTATTGTAGCAGGGTAATTCATTTTGGCTTTAGGAATTTTATCCCAGAATGCTTGTATCAAACCCCTTCAGCTTAGTTTTAATCGTATTTCTTCCTTGATTTCTACTTTTGATGTAATGCATTCGACGTCTACAGCCAATTGATTATAAGGTTTTAATAACTCTTCCAGTTCTGTATGTGTGAATGCTTTGGTGAAAATAAGTTTCATCGTCGCCATTGTTTGCTGTTCCCTGATGCTCTGGAAGTTCCTTTCCTCTATATCTTTGGCTTCTTTTGTAATTCTAATTTCAACCAGGAAACGCTCGTCATCAGTATATATACATTCTATTGTTTTGGTTGGGCTGATCTCTCCCCATTTCTCAATGTTTATCCTATCAATTGGTTGATTGCGTTTTTGGGGATAGTAGTAATCTGGATGATGTCAGTAGTTGTTCCTCCTTTCTTTGTTACTTCATTGAGTTTGCGGAAATCAATGCATAGTCAGTACTTGTTCCCCTGCTTCACGAACACAGTAGGTGCTGCGTACGGGCTTTCGCTTGGTCAGATAATCTTATTGTTGATTAGTTCTTCTAGTATCCGGTTGTATTCTTCCTTTAGCTGCTTGGGTACTCTTCTGACTGGCAGCTTGATCAGTTTATCCATTGTAGTCACGATTTTGTGTTTTTCACCTACTGCTTGACCAACACTTATCTCCCTGTAGTTGAATATACGTTTATGCTTTTCTAAAAGTGTTCTTAATTTCGTGATGTCTCACTCTTCTAGATGTTGATAGTCATCGTCATTTATCTCTGGTATCCTATGTGTATCTTCCTCTTCTGCTTTCGTCCCAACGCCCTTGAATCCGCTTTTGGGAGTACTTGCGACTTTGATGGTGTTCTTCCACTCGCCCTCAAGTCAGCCATGTGGAGTACTATCAGCTTTCCTTTGCAAGTCCTTGAATTGACCATGCAAATTACTTGCTCCATCGTAGTCTTCCATTGCCTTCCAGATGAGTCTGATGTTAGTTCTGATGTATTTTCCGTATATTCTTATCTGAGATCTTTTCAGGTTCACGTTTCGGTTCATATCATTGAGTATTGGTATCCTTTCTCTGCCATTTTTTATCGTATAAACACTAGATGGCATTGAAACTCGTTTGGTGTTGATGCCTTTATTGTCATATAGCATTATGTTGGCTGTGATATTTTCTTCTGTTTGGATTGTGTGCATCTTCCATTGATGCGGCTGTAGATGAATCTCTTCTTGCAGTTGAAACATGATCGTTTTCTGTTTCTCTTGCTCCTCTTTGATTTCCATTTCTTCTTTTCTTACCTTTATTGTCTTGTTCGCGTAGTAAATAACACAACTGTTTTTTGTCAGAAAATCATTTCCCAATATGACTTTGTATGGTAATGCATTATTGTGTGTGTCAACCACCACTAAAGGTTGTTCAAACGTTGCTTTCACAATTCTCATTTGTGCAATGTCTATCATTCCATTTGTATCAATGTAGTCCCCTGACGCATTAATTAGTCTTTTGTTACAATTTTTCATGTCTTCTCATTGAAATCCTAATTTCGTGGGGTTATAACCGTCTACTTTCCCATTGAATTTGGGTAGTGTCACTTTGCATGGAATTGTATCATTGGCTGTTGCTTGCAGTAGGATCGAATTTTCATACTTTGGTTTGCTATGGTTTGTTCATATGTCCTCCTCCTGCAGTTGTATAGTCACTGCTTTCTTGATTTCGTTTATTATTTTTTGTTTTTCATCGTCAGAGTCTTTGTCTGATTCTTTGAATGCTACTTCCTTTTGGCTTGACCTCTGTGGTGCCTGTAGCTCACTGTCTTTTCTAGCTTGGAATTCGATTTCGTGAGATCTCATGTTGTTTCTGCTCTCCTCTTCTGTTAAGTGTAACAGTCTCAACTTATCTTTGAGTTGTTCTAACTCTCCTGCTTGTAGGTCGTTGTCTTTGATTAGCTGTCTGTTTGTTCTCTCCAGCTCCTGGTTTTTCTCTTGCCATCGCTGCTTTTCTTCTAGAAACCTTTTGTTGGATTCCGACAATTGGTGAGTCAAGATTTTGATTTCGTTTTGAAATAACTGGTTTTGTTCTTCTAATCGCATTTCCATGTTTACCCTGATTTCGCTCAATATTGATTTGTTTTGGCGTTCCATTTTTTGACCTTCTTGGTCAATTGTTCTACTTGCTGCCTTAAAGTTTCCTCATTCTCTTGACCCTTTCTTAACAACATCATTATGTCTAGTGGATTTGTATCTGTGGGGTTCGTCTCTGGGGGTGAACTAAAAGATTGTAGTTCTGTATCTGTGGCGTCTGTCACTGAATTTTCACCAAAGTATGGCAATGATCGAACGGTCCTGGGGGGTGACTGCTTTTGTTGCAGTTTTCTTTGCGCTTCCTTTTCTGGTTTTTGTCATTTTTTTTTTGGTTCGTAGTGGCTTTCTCATCTCCAGGTTGCAATTCCAGGATCTCTGTGAAGTGCATTTGTTTGGTTAAGGGTATCTCTCTGCCTCTTGTTAGTAGTTGGTTTGTGTAAACAGTTCGATGCTTTCATACTTTCACTTGTAGGATGTGATGTTGGTTTGCAGGTGGTTTGATTGAAAGTTTCTTCTGTTAGTTGGCTGCTCTTGGCTGTCACGGTCGCCATGTAATATCCTCTACCAGGCTTTATAACTGTTGATTCACTGTTACCTTGTAACATTGACTGTGTTATTGCGGGTAAGGATTTACTAAATGGTACTGCTTGCTTAGTTTCTTCTATTACATTACGTAACCATAATTAACTATTCACTTTTTAGGTGACAAAGCAAAGCGGTAACCTCTGCATTGATCTTTCAGTGGGCATCTGCCCAAAGCGGATCTCCACATCCAATTTCGCCGTTCCTTCCAGTGCTTGAGTGCCACTTCTCAGCTCAATCAAGATAGCTTATGTGTACCCTACATTAGCTCGGTGCTTACTCAAGGCATGACACAACTCGACTTAATCTCTATTGTGTGAAAGTGTTATATCTATTTGCAACCGGAAACTGTCACTAGTTGTTCATTCAATATTACATGTAGCCATTACTGAAATATATTGGCTTTATTAAATAAACAAATATCGAACAACTTCCTAACTTACATTTATAATTACTACATGTAAGGTCATTATCAGTCAATTATAGGTCACTTAATTTGGATCTGAAAATATATAAATATAATCCCTAAGGTTTGGTTATCCAACCATTTGTTGAAAGTTAATTATCTAATACATGTAGTTGGAAATGCTAGTCAGCTAATCAAGAGAAAACCCCTATACCTAACTTAAGTGCACTTTCGTGATCTGGCACAGAGACCCTTGAATCGTTCCCTGTGATGGATCCAGACCACTACTAAACACTGCTTGATTAGCTCGACATTGTATTAATAATCAAACTGTTAATAAGATGAAATAAATAGAATTCGAAGTAAAATTCTTTATCAATGCTTACAATAGTTTTAATCGTATTTATAGTAATTTGAAGAGAAGTACCTGTTGATTTAAATTTAAATGTCTGCCAAGATGGCGGCTAAAAATAATGTAAGCAACAATTTGTTGAAAACGTTTTATCGACAGATACAATTATCTCTTTTTCGACACATGTTATTTTCTTGGTTGCAATATACAAAATCAAACTGAAATAATCACACTTGATTTAATCATAATATTTTTAATCACTTCTTTTTTGATCTTAGTTCTTCTGCAACATTTTGCAGCTTATTTCTGTTTTATTTTTTGGATGATGCTACAACCTTGTATGTATTGATTATTACATGTAGGTTAGGATGCTGCTATTTATTTATCTGATTTAATTAAATCCAATATTTTTCAGTAATGGCTAATTACATAATTAATTAAGCAGCTAGTGACAATCAAGTTTGCAAGTATATAGTACACTTTACAAAAACAAGACTAAGTCAAATTGTGTTGAGTCTTTAATAAGCAACAAGCTAGGATAGGACACATATAATTTGCTTCACTTAACTGAGAGGTGGCACTCATTCACTTGGAATGTAGAAGAGTGGTTGTTACTTGATTTGGAGATCAGCTTTAGGTGGATGCCCAAACACTAATAGCATGGAGTTTAATAATGTAGAAGCTAAACAATTTAAGATTAGTACATCCCTGCCTGCTAGTATACCATACTGATTATAGTAGCATAACAGAGGAGTTGGATATCAAAGCCTGGTAGAAAATGCACCACTAATAATAGAATACATGGTATACACTAGAAGCAAAATCTGAAAATTCAAAATAGAGAAATCTCCTAATTCAAAACCCACCCAAGAAACTCCTGCTATCAGTACCATTGTAGCATCCTCTACCAAGCCTTAATCCTAACACTAACCCTAACCAAACCTCAGCTCAATAAAGTAGCTTATGTGTTCCCTATCCTAAATCAGTGCAACCCTCAAGGCTGGATATAACTGACTTAAACTCAATTTGTAATGTGTAATTTATACTTGTAACCAGGCAATGTCACTAGCTGCTTAATAAATTCATGTTCAGCCATTACTGAAAAATACTGGCTTTAATTAAGTTAAATAATTAATTGAATAATTATATGCAGCTTCCTAACCTACATTTAATTAGTAATAAATGCTCAGTCTCATTATCAGTCTATTTCTGGGTCTCCTATGTAGTCTAGTTAATATTAAATATAATATCCTATGATCAGCTTACTATCCATTTCTCTTAAGTTTTGTTATTATATACATGTTGTAGAAAGAATTGATAGTCAGCTAAATGGAGAAAAACTCCTAATCATACCCCTAAACTAAATGCAGTTTTGTAGCTTGGATCAAGGACCCTCAAATCACTCCCAATGTTTGCCCTCACAACTACTAATGTATTGACTGTTTAGCTTGACATGATTTAATAATAAGCAAACCAAATTAAATCTAAAGATAAGATTTTCAAGGAATTTACTTCAACAGCTTTCTAAAATGATTTCTATTTATAATTTTGATTCAAAAAGTACCTATTGATTTGAATTTCAAATTATTGTCTGACAAGATGGCTAAAAATAGTGGAAGCAATATTGCTCCCTTTGTTTTGCCAAATTGTTTATTGACAAGTACTATTTGGTAATGTTCTCTTTTAGTTGCATTTACAAAAATTAATGATGCTAAACTTAAATTGATTTTGATTTCCAATAAATATTAATTTAATCATAACTCAATGATGATCTTCTTTGACTGACTAATCTTTATATTATTCTTCTTTAGCAGCATTGATCTTTGGATTATGCTACACCATCAAGGTATGAAACCACAGGATCACCAGAATTACCAACTCCTGAACCCATGAATCCATCACTGGATGAAGTCATACCCACACCACAAGCTCAGGTATCACCAGTCATGTCAGTAGAGTCAATAAATCTAACAGAACTGTGAAAAACTGAGAAAAGATTACAAGTTGAAATATCACTGTTAAAAACCCAATTCAAAAGTGAATGGGAGCTGATGAAATCACAGATCAGACTTGAAATGCAGTCAACATTAACAGTGCATGATGAAACCATTCAGAGGTAAATAAAACATATGCAGGAATCACACAAGAGGGAAATAGATATGAGATGAACAAATATGCAAATTATGTGAACAATACAATACCCAGAAGGAAAATGAGAAGAGACTGATTAAGGAGATTGATGCTATACAAAGTAAAACAGAAATGCTAATTAAAGAGAATGAACTGCTAAAGGACAAAATTTGCTTAAAAAGGCTACAAGAGGAAAATCAATAGCAAAAACAAAGAAATAGGGCAGATGAGAAAAAGCCACAATCCCAAGTTATCAATCAAACAATATGGGAAGAACCAGAACCACAGTTAGAGTGGGCACATAAATGCAAGCCCAAATATAACTACAATCTCTTGGAGATCAAAGATGAGGAAACAGAATGGCTTTAGAGGCTAAGTGACATGATTGGAAGAAAATTACAGTCTACAACAAAAACAGACAAGAGACTGAGATTTACAGAATCAATTCTGAGCAACACAAGGCAGCACAACACAGCACCTTGCAGAGCAACACTGCTGAAGTTCACAGTATAAATATATTCTTTTGCACCTAACTTCAATGAGTGGCTCTCAATATTCCAATTAAACATGCAAAAGCAAGGTGTCAGTCAGGAAACAGTGGCAATGAGACTACCCCTATATTTGGATAGATCAGCATACCAGCACTATTTGATGTTAGACAACACTGCTTACAAGAATTATGAATTACTCATTGGAGACTTCAAATCATACTACAGAAGTGAAAGTTTCAAGAGCCAGTACAAGCTAATTTTACAGAAATTAAGAAGTGATAAATTTGACAATCTATGATCATATATGCAGCAAGTCAAAGTGATGCTAAAACTAAGCTTTAGAGAGAATTCATATAACAAATACGACCTTTTCTCACACATCTGCAAAAGATTACCAATGAACTGACATCAGCATTTGAACTGAAAGGTGATGCAGAAGATTCCTTCTTATTGGTAAAGCATTATCACTTAGCATTATGTTTGAAAATAACAATGCCATAAAAGAGAGGGTTACCTCAAAATACAGAGAACAATAATCAAACTGACAGTTGTAAAAACCTAGACAATAGAAAATGAGAGAGAGAATTGGAGAGGAAACCAACACTGTGTATAATCAAAGTCAAAACCAAAGAAGGCAAGATGAAAGCTCTGAAGAAAACATATGCACAGTGCCACAATTGTGGGCTCAAAGGACACATGAAAAGAGACTGCTGGAAACAAATCAATGTTATTTAAAATGGAGAGGTTTTCTACATTCTGTAGTTCCTCAAATATTGCTTGTGAGAATACTTGTGGTGTGTAAACCAAGCAGTTGCCCATGAGTTAGAAATAAAGTCACAAAGTATTTCTGTAGGTTTCTGGTAACAGAAAATATGCCAGCAAGGCATACATTGCATGTCAATTTCACCTGGTGTTATGCAGGCATGAAAGTTTTCTTCATCAAATAACTGGAAGCTTTCCAGAGTTTATGTATGATTTGTAGGCCTCACACAGTTCAAATAGGAATTTAAAATCGTCACACCACCCAGGATTCTTTTGCATGTCAGGCTGAACTTGTTTAGCTACATAAATTTTCTGGAGGTCATTGTAATTCTTAACCACTTCATCAACAAATTTATAGTTAATGTTAGGGCTTTAGTTGTTGTTGGTACATAGAAATCAAGCAAATGACAAAGAACTAAATAGAGAATGTGGTGCTGACAACCTATAAATTGGGGTGTTGGCAATTCTTTTGATTGGAATTCTCTCTATAACTGAACAACAATGCCATTTATTCGTCCTGTGCTTACTGCTGTTTTGTCAGAAACTATCATTTTAATACTTTTCCAGGCATCAAAAATATTCAGCAGATTTTCTAGTTCCTTATATATACTTTCTGAAGAACCACTATCACACACCAGAACACCAAGATTAATTTCTCTGCTGGAGCTATTATAACATACCACTTGATAATACTTGATAGAAATCATTTTTTCTAACAAAATGCAGGCAAAAGTTTTTTTTGCATTCCAGAATTTCTTTCATTTTTGAAACATTGTCTTCAACATTACAAATGAATTGTCTCCAAATTCCAGTTTGAAATGGTGTTTGCAGTGGAATTCCTTTTTCTGAAATGCTAAGTAGTATAGAGCAAGAGGGGTGGTCTTTGACCTGAGACACCATGGATATTGCTGATGGTGTTGTTAGGACGTCATGTACTTTCACTAGTTTTTGTGTTATTTATGTGATCTAATTTCCCGCATTACCTTACATTTTTTTAGTTTTACTTTCCCACATTACCTTACATTTTTTTAGTTTTACTTTCCCACATTAACTTACATTTTTTTAGTTTTACTTTCCCACATTACCTTACATTTTTTTAGTTTTACTTTCCCACATTACCTTACATTTTTTTAGTTTTACTTTCCCACATTAACTTACTTTACATGTATTACTTTCCCACATTAACTTACTTTACATGTATTACTTTCCCACATTTACATACTTGTTTAAAAATGGAATCGAAAAATAATTTCCAAATAAAAATAAATATTAATAATAATATTTAATAAACGTACGTGGTAAAACCCACATACGTGTTTAAGACAAGACAAAAATGTAATTTATTCTACACTTTGCTTATAATGACCATATATATCATACTTTTAAATTTGTCTATTGTTGAGATGGCAATGCTTTAAGAAAC
This sequence comes from Hofstenia miamia, assembly GCA_900660155.1. NCBI lineage: Eukaryota > Metazoa > Xenacoelomorpha > Acoela > Hofsteniidae > Hofstenia > Hofstenia miamia. The sequence goes on from CABFPE010000184.1 coordinate 138,158, forward strand.
AAATGCAATGTGTATTTACACTTTTCACATGATCACATCTAAATTAATGGTTAATAAACAAGTTGTTATTAAAAACAAGATGACATTTACAATAAAAAACACATGACAATTACTTGTTTAAACAAATTCAATTAAAAATTATAAAACAACCTTGTTTCTATAAAGTCTATAATAAATTTGGCATCAGACTGCAAATTCACAGCAATTTATTAAAATAAAATTGATTAAGTTTTTAAAAGAAATATCGGTAAAACTAACTAGAGATCATATTGCAAAGAATCAAAACAATATCTGAGATTGAATTATAAAAATAGCTTACTGAAAAGTTTGCAATCTTTCAGAGTAGTTGTTTCAGCAATGTGAAATTATATTTGAGATTACGTTGCACTGTTTTTCAAGCATGGCGTACATACAAAACACATATTCAATTGGATTGCTGTGTGAGACAAGATAATAAATCAAAGATACTTCACTTGATATGCAGACAAAATCAATCCAAAGCGCAGTGTATTGTTTTGATTACAGAGACAATCTTCAATCGTATGTTTTCATTGATAAAAATGCCTGTTTCACAGATGGCAAAAATATATAAGTTTGTTTGCAGTCTATTGTTTAAAATGTAACCAACTGTAGATTGTTATCTTCCAAAAATGAAATCCCTTTACAATTAAATAACACTTTCAAATCACATAAAACTAGAATTTTTCACAATTTGGATTATTACTATAGTAGATTGGTTGTTAATACAAAACATTTAAAAATAACAAATAACTTAATTTATTTTGCATTTTGAAAAATTATTTATACTTAAATTTCATTGGTGTCTTTGATATTAAGAGTTAAATAAATACTGCTAGGTACCATTGAAATGAATGAACTCACCATTCAATGTATGGAAGCTAATTGTAATTCTATTGATTGGTTTTGAAGTTGGTTTATATTTTGATAACATGTTTTGTTATTAGTGTCGTAAATTGGTTGTTAGCGTTTATTGATACACATATATACAAAACATTTAAAAATATAAATTTAATATTATAAGAAATTGCTTAAATTTTAAAATTTTATTGGTGTCTTTTATATTAAGAATTAAATAAATACCCGGTATATGACTTTTCCACGATTGTGATTTACATTTATTTTCCAACGTATTTTCAAGTTTATGACTTACATTTCTTTTCTGACGATTTCACATTTGTATACTTACATTTTTTCCGACGTTTTTCCTTTCTTTGAGTTTACATGGCTTATGACTTTTCTACGTTTGTAGACGTCAATCCATTCTTTCAGTACTGATATACATTTAATTTTCCATTTGTATACATGAATTCAACTGATCAAATTAGTCAAAAACATTGTAAGAAACTGAATATTATGTTAAAATTAAGATATCTTTTCATCATTAAACAAAATGAAAATTTCATGACGTTATTAGTATAAACTTTCAAGAATGAGTGAGAGTAATTTTTATTGTAAAAAAATATTTTACTTTATACAGATATATATACAGATTTTATTTATAAAGATAAATATTTCAATATGCTGAATACAATCAATGTTTAACAAAGCTTTGAATTGTTTCACAGAAAGTGGATGTGGTTAAAAAATGATATAATTATTAGTCTTTGCATAATAAAAATTTGTTTGCTTTCCCAAATAGTATTAAACATTTATGAGATGCACACTAAAAGAACAAAATCTCACAACAAATAAATACCTCGGCTTGACACAAAGTGCATTAACATAGGGGAATATCATTTTTACTTTCTTTTCAAAGTAATAAATTGTATGAATTTCAAATGCTCATGAGATGTAGAATTCTGAGAAATTTAGATAATAACACACATATTGTATAAACCTTAAAAATGTATATAAAAATCATTGCTAATACTATTCCTAACATGTGCATTTATGTATTGATCTACAAAGTAGAAAATGAAACTCCAAATTTCTAAACTAAAAACAAAACGCTTTCAATGCTATACACAGCTTTACAATGCTAAAAAAATGTTAACATTCGCATTTTTCTTCAGTCAATGAGTAAATTTTGATAATTGCAAATGAATACATAACCCCATTTCAAAAACGAATCAATTAGATGTCATGAAACTCGCAAAACATTTTTAATTACAAAAAGACTAACACATTTTCATAAAAAATAGATTTACGCAAAAATGATTAAATTTGTTGATTTTACTACAAAACATAGTCGTACACAGTTTGCAAAATAGCATTAAGCACTCATGAAATTGAAAAAATGATTATGGTTATTAAAGTAATTCTACAAAATATATAACTTCAAGTGAAAAGAAGCAAAATTTTTAAACTGAAGATGAATGTCAAAGCTATATAAAATAAATTTAAGTATACGTATAGTACTTAAACTTAATTTAATTAATATATACTTGTAATTGTTTATGAGATTATAAAAACACAACAGCAATCGTTAAATGATTTAAACCACATTTTGTACATTAGGTATTAAAACAACTTAGGAACATTTTCTAAATATATAAATAAATAGCTTAAATTGCTATTATCAGAAACTGATAAAATGAAATACATACTTCTTTAAGACAATTTACTCATTGTATTCAAAAATAAAATTTATATCTCGCAATATGCAATTAGGAAAACCGGATTTTAACTCAATTTCCCTAATAAATGTTTTAAAATCTGATCTTGGTAGAGTTTCTAAGGGACAGCATTGGAAAGAATGCCAATATATTTTGGATTTCCAAGTATTTTTCCACTATTTGAGAGTATAAAATATGTATATTTATTACTAGATTTAACTCCAGTTTTTGAGACATTGCTATAAGCTTTAATACATCTGACACTTTTCCTTTTGTTATGGTTTCACTAGTACATGTTTTAACACAATTGACAAATATTCGTTTTGCATAACGTTTTGACTTTGCATACACTTCTAATATATGTATCTAAATGCATAGATCTCGAAATTATATTCCAAAAAACCCTAATAATCAAAATATGTGAAAGAAAAATTTGTAATGTTTTAAGTTTTGTTTTTGGATTTATTTTCTCTATGATGATTTCAGAATGATGTGTGATTAGAAGCAATTCCCCTTTACAAAATGTATTTTCAACAAGTCTAATACAAATTTTTGTTAGCAAAGATATTAAATGTGTGCAATTTTTATATTATTTTGTAATCACATGAAACAAAGTTAGTAATATTAACTTTTTAAAATGCAAAAACAACTTACATTATTGAATGAATTCAACCATTTGAATCATTGTGAAAACTGAATAATGTGTTAAAATAAAAAAACATTGAAAAAATGCAAACTTCATGACAGTTTTAGTATAAACTTTAAAAAACGAGAAAGAAAAACGTACATACACTTAAATTCTTGTTGTATATTCAGAGTTTTTCGTATTTTGAAGCGTTAATGGTCTTGTTTTATATATCTGTATAAAATAAAATCTGAATTTACAATAAAATTAGTTGTATTTTTGTGTATTAACGTTTTTCTAACTCATTCTTGAAAGTTTATACTAATACCATCACGAAATTTTCATTTTGTTCAATGATGACTAAGTTTTTTACAATGATTTTGACTAATTTGATCAGTTGAATTCATGTATACAAATGGAAAAATTAAATGTATATCAGTACTGAAAGAAAGGAAAAACATCGGAAAAATTGTAAGTCTACAAAGGTAGAAAAGTCATAAGCCATGTAAACTCAAAGAAAGGAAAATCGTCGGAAAAAATGTAAGTCTACAAACGTGGAAAAGTCATATGCCGGTTATTTATTTAATTCTTAATATAAAAGACACCAATAAAATTTTAAAATGTAAGCAATTTCTTATAATATAAAATAAATATTTTTAAACGTTTTGTATATATGTGTATCAATAAATGTTAACAACCAATTTACGACACTAATAAGAAAATATGTTATCAACAATCTTGAAACGTTTCATATAAAACTACTTGCAAATATTTTATTCTTGAATTCAACGAAAAATACGTATTGAAAAATATTTATTTCATTTTTACCAGAGACGGTGATTGATAAAACGTTTTACTTTATTAACACTTTAGTTTTGTAGCATCTTTCATTTACAAATTGTATAAACTGGGAAAAACATGTAATAATTGAGATTGTTTTCCAACTTGTTAAAAAATTCTAGTTTTATATGATTTCATGTTTGGTAGATAACAATCTTTATGATTGGATACATTTGACATTTGAACAATTTGGGATATAGATAAAACCACGTAATATTGACATTGTCTATAAAAGCCTGCAACTTTATACATAGAGCGGATTAATGGAATTTCACATTGATGAAACAACTACAAATAAAGATTTCAAACTTTTTGGTAAGCTATTTTGATAATTAAATCTCAGATATTGTTTTGATTCTTAACGCTTTTTTTTGCAATATGATCTCTAGTTAGTTTTACAGATATTTCTTTTAAAATGGAATCAATTTTATTTTAATAAATATCTGCGAATTTGCAGTCTGATGTTAAATTTATTATATACTTTATCATAAATAGAAACGTCGTTTGTTTGTTAATGCACATTTTTAATTGATTTCGTTTAAACTTTTATTTATCATGTGTTTTATACTGTGATCTATCACTTAATTAATTAATCATTAATTTAGATATGATCATGTGAAATACATAATGTGCAAATACACATTGCGTTTGTTTTCTACAGAATTCCCTCAACAACAATGATGATAAACTAACACAATAGACAAATTCAATAGTGCGATATATATATATATGGTCACTATAATCAAAGTGTAGAATAAATTACATTTTTGTCTTGTCTTAAACACGAATGTGGGTTTTACCACATACGTTAATTAAATATTAGAAACTGCGAGTTTCTGCATAAACTAGTTTTTGGTTTTTTCCGAAAAATTATTTTGCTTTATTACCGAAATAAGTCATTACGCTTCTAACGAGTATTATATCTCTCTGATTCAAACATTTGTTATTTTACAGGTTGAAGATTGCACAATGCTAAACTTCATCACTCAGTAATGCATGCTTTATTCCTTCCTTTGCATACTATATCTTTGATTAATATTAATGCATGTTGAAATATACGTCTATACAAAATATAAAATGTTATACCCAAGTGTTTGGGTTTTACATCTATGAATTATTTTCCCTAATACAGTGTTGCATATTTTAAAACATTGTTACAATGAACATGTCATAAATATATTAACAGAAGCAAATACGTCAGTTTCCTAAAAAATAAAAACTTCATCAAAAATTAATTTTAACTTTGTCAAAACGTTTCTTGTCATCAATTATATCACTTTGCCCAAATCCTAGCGATCAAAAATAAAAACTTCGTCAAAAAATTATTATGTCCAATTTAATATTGTCAAAACATTTCTTGTCATCAATTATATCACTTTGCCCAAATTCTAGAAATCAAAAATAAAAACTGTCAAAAAATTAATTTGTTCAATTTAACTTTGTCAAACATTTCGCTACTAGATGGCGTCCAATAGAATCACTTCATTTCCACATGGCAAATAGCCATAGGTAGGGTGTCCCATCAGAGTGTCCCATTGGTAAGTCCTCTCCTCGTCACCTTACTACTCATGGGCCTGTCGATATTCAATTATTACTGAAAATTCAAATAAATTTACTGAAAGTGTTATATGCATTAAGTATAAAGAATTTTCATACTTATTGAACATGCATATGGAACTCAACATGTGAAATTTTATAATTGAAGCATGTAGTGCAAAAACCCATTCTCAGTTCAAATTGATTCAAAACGAGAAATCACCTTTTTTAGTTTCCGTTTGTATCTTTGTTTGTGCAGCATCAGTTAACTGATTCTTTATAATGCTATCAAAAGTAAGGGCATTTCACTTGTCTTGCATGTAGTTCATCTTCACATAAGTCTAAGGCATTCGATTTGGCAATTTTTTTGAATTATCGGGCACGTTGCAGTGCTAAAATTTACAGAAGTATACCCTCATTGTTAATTCAAAAACAGTGGATAAGAGAAGTGCATACAAACGTTGAAGTTTTCGGCAGATTTATGCTAGGAGATCATGCTAAATGAAAGTTATCTGGCGTATACCTGCGCATACGCTTGACTACAGCCCTGTTCCCGCGTTATATTCAATTATGATTTATTCAAAAAATCCTCATTGCTTAGTACATTTAATGAAATAACTCGTTTTGACATTTAAGTTTGTTGGTTGTTGTATCAAAGCAATAGCTTAAGGAGATTGATTCAATTCATGTATTTTTTTAAAGAGTTAGCCATGGCCTTAAATAATTTGGCAACATATGCACAAGACGCCATGAATAAGATTTTTATGTACAAAGCGCCATCTGTAAGTATATATATATATATATATATATATATATATATATCGGCTGAAAATAATGTTTTATTATAATTAATTGTTGTAAACTCATCAAAGAGAACAGGGACTATAATTTGTAGTTTATGTTCTTAATGTGAAAATTTTTAACAAAAAAAGAACACATTGGATAATCGAAATAAATATATTTATATTTTTACCACAATGTATTTGGAAATTTCAACTAAGCTAAGTACTAAAAACTAAAAATATATAGATTTACATAAATATACTTTTATATCTTGGAACTTGATTAATAATACATAATAATTTTTTATGAATTCCAAGTTTTCTGTGCTATTACCCTTAAATATATACCGCGTGCTATCGCGTGTTACCAATGTGCTACAAATTTGGTTTGTAAAGTTATTGGTATATATCTATTATTTTTTAAAAAACTTTTTAGGTATGTTATTGAATTTCTTATCGTTTTTTACCCTATGTTAGTGTTTATTTTGTCCGCGTGCAACAATGTTTTATACCTTCGCCATAATTGGCTTAGTTAAAGCACAATCGCAAATGAAACGGAATGTGTTGTTAAAATTGAAGTACAAGAGCAGATTCAAGAGTAATTTGAGTAATTTACCACCATCCTTTTTTATTTGACGCCTATTCACACAATCTAAGTTTAATTTTGAGAGCTATTTTTTTTGTTTTAATCAAATTATAAACTGTAAAAAAAGCTTGGTTGCGGCCTATTATTAACTCACTTTACCTATGTATCACCTAATATATATTTAATTTTACCTAGTTGATGAAGTAATATTGAACATGGAAACAATTAGGTTTTGCCAGTGAAAAAGTTTTTTTGTTTCTTGACATATTTACAAAAGAGGTGTAGTTCATTTGGTTAACATAATGAAATACTTCAAGAAATGTACACAAGACAGTATAAGCAAAGATTTGTGAAATATAAGTGTGGCTTAATCAAATTCAAACACGAAATTTCATTCATTATAATCAAAGAAATTGAAAATAGATTTTACCAAAAAGTTGAAATTTGAAACTTAGCAAAATTGAATTTCGGATTATTGAATGTATACTTCGGATATTTGAACGGGAAAACTAGTCTGAAACAGATCACATATAATTTTACTGTCCAAGTCTAGTTGGTAATTCAATCTAGTAAAATCATTTGGCATTTGCATAAGCCTTTTAGTTGTTGCTCATCTGATTTTTCAAGATTACAAGAATCTCATTAACTATAAATGAGATATTTTATATTTTATGTATTCATATAATATCACTTAAAACGGCTTTGAAAATTTTTGCATTTATTGAATACCTAACAATTTTTGACAGCAAGTAAGCGACCTTTTCTGAAATATTTCATATAATTGCAATTTATAAGCAATATTTTTTAAATGTTTCTTTTAAAATCGAATGATAACATCTTGTTTAGCGAAAAACTATCATCATACAATTGTTCATATAATACCTAAAGAACATTCGATCCCATTTTACTCAACACTCAACACTAGTAGCAGATTTTTATTTGCTGATTTTATATAAGAAATACGGTTGTTCTTCATGAACTTAAAAAAAATTTTGAAAATCTAAATCCGGCAAGGTGAGGATGTCTGTGACGTCGAAATCCAAAGCCTTGACCTTAACAGAACAATTTATAACTTATTTTTACACCGACTGCAAATGATTCCTTTCTATTCAGAGTGACTCTATGCCACTGAAAGTAATTGCTATCAAGGATTTCTTAGTCTTCTTGTTTAAATTTTTTGTTATTTATTTAATATTCTGTATTTGAATAATAAAACTCTTTATGAAAGACGTAGATTGAATGAACAGTTCGATAATATAATATTGGGCAATTAACTTTAAATTATATATTTGTGAATATACATGCACATGGACTTCTACGATATAGTAAATTATCGTAGAAGACCATGACATGCATATCAGGAAATTTACAATAATGTAAATCATTAACCTTAATCAGTCTTTAAATAGGTTACAGTAATAACAGAGAAGCAGTAGAAAGTAGTGTTATAAAAAATTTTCAAAATGAGAATTTAAAGAGATCGTATCCTTCAAGATCTTCGTTACTAATGGTTTGAGTTGCTATTTACAGTTATTTAAAAAAACGCATATTTTTTGCATGGGCTATTTATTTGACATTAATAAGTAAAATGTTGAGGTAACCACATTTTGAAGCTTTTACTTTCAAAATGAGCTCATTTTTCAGAGTGTATAAGCTTTGGTAGCCTAAACATGTTGTGGCATGGGGACGATGATATTTTCAATTTTTCCACTTTATCGCAAACTTTTAATTTCTGTGGCTATAAATCTATATCTTATTGGGAATATCGAAGGCTTGGTAATGCAAAAAGAACAGTATTTTCATCTATCGAAAATCAAGCACTGGCATAATTTTCAAAGATGTCATATTGATTACATTGCTGAATAGATGGTGATGCCTGTCAAAATTAAGTTTGATATTTAATTGGGCTCTGAAAATAGATATAATAAAAGCTCGATTTATAAATGCACAATTCAATGTCTAATTTGACATAATTTGACCACTTCCGAGGTTGGTAGAATTAGAGAGCCCCACTGTACAATGTTGACCAAAATATGGTATTATGTTTTTATGTTGTAAATATTCCATAAGTGAAAACATTGACCATACATCTCTTCGATGAATTTTTGAATCTTTCTGACAAATCCCATTGCTGAATAGATGGTGGTGCCTGTCAAAATTAAGTTTGATATTTAATTGGGCTCTGAAAATACGTATAATAAAAGCTCGATTTAGAAATACCCAATTCGATTTCTAATTTGACACAATTTGACCACTTCCGGGGTTGGTCGAATTAGAGAGCCCCACTGTACAATGTTGACCAAAATATGGTATTATGCTTCTATGTTGTAAGTATTCCCTTAGTGAAAACATTGATCATACATCTCTTAGATGAATTGTTCAATCTTTCTGACAAATCGTGGATAGAAACACTAATTTAATTGCCCAATGGAGAGAACAAGTTGATGTTTTTGTTAAGACTACAAATCATTTTTGAAAACAACGGGTTTATTTACATACGAATTTGATTTCCCATTTGTAACTGAATTTTCAATAAAAAATATACTAAACTTCTACAATATCAATAAAAAATACAATACATATAAATCAGTAAAGAATTTGTCAATAAGCAATTATATTTTTGCTTTCATCCACAATTCATCAACCAATTGATAAATCGTTCACTGAAAACACTTTATTTATCAATAAAATTTTTGTTGATTCATTAAGTTGACAAATCGTTTGCTGACAACGGGGCTTGAAGCTAATTACACCATACAATGTGATATGTTTTAAAAAAGATTCCTTTTAAATTTAGTTCTGTGCTATTTTTTGCAATGTAGGTTATTTAAAGAAATGAAACAATACGGTTTAAGATGGATACATCGTGATTTATTAGAAATACGTTTGTATGCTTGTCATCCACCAAATATAGAACTTTCTTAATAATCAATTTTGAATAATTTGAATTAGTGTGAATCTTTTTTCTAACTCATTTAAAATGAAATATTTAATTGAAAAATATGTTCATCAAAATTTACAATTTTAAATAAATGTTTTCCAAATAACTGCATATGCATTCAAAGATTTCCCGCTAGATGGCATACACTAAGACTTTACAAAAATTTAATCAAAATCAAATTTAGTCCTTTAATCATTGTGATTGAACTAAATATAATATTAATAGTGAGTACCGCGGCTAAATTTAAACATTTAGAAGGCGTAACGTGATTTATTTACCCACCAAATCAATACCATTATATTATTTGGCTTTGATACTATGACAGTCACTATATCGATTGAACACTTAAAAATTAGTGTTATGAATCTCGTGGTAGAATTTTTTGTTTGATACATTAGCATAATATTTAATGCTTATGCTTAATCCCGGGCATAACAATGCGCTCATTTTTTGCAATTTTCTCCAAGCCTACTGAGGAATTTGGAAATGCTGTGATATGGACACCTATATAATGTTAATGTGCTTCTTAGTTATGGTAAAAATTTTGATAAAATTTGTTCCTGTGCTGATGTACATGTACGTGAAAATATTTACTTTTTTCAAGACCTTCCCATACCTAAATTTCAGTTAGTATGAAGTGTTAAAGCCCCATGACAGCAAAAACTACCTTTTTTGTTTTCTGTAAATAAACCACCCAATTTCCGTTTAGCCTACATACAAAATGCAATTTAAATAAAACATGTAATAAATTATTACAAATGTATAACATGCAATTAAGTAGTTATGTGTAAAAGTATAGTAAAAGTCAGTATGCACCAGTGAGTCATTTTTACAATCACATCATATTTTGTTTTTAATATTTTAGGAACGAAATAAGTAATAAATATGATCATCATACATTGGTAAATGTTTTTTATTCACAATTTTTGCACATGACACTCCTTAATTAACGATTTAATATTATAAGCACATTCAAATCATGGTAACACCTAATGCAAATGAGTTTATAGAATCACAACAAAATCGAGTCCATTATTGTAGGTCAATAGATGTATTTGGCAGTAGGTAAATGGAAAACGATTATACAACATATTTTTAACAACAAATGAAAGGGAAATCATATGGTCTATAATAAATTGTCAAAATGGCTTCCATTCACATTGAGGACCAGTTGACATCTCAGGTACAAAGTGTTTGTTGCAGCTGCCGTTTCATCACGTGTTATTTTGCAACTTATTCATGGATGCATGTTTTAATCTGTTCAATATCCTTTGGCTTGCCTTGATGGTACATTTCATTATTCAAATGTTGCCACAGCCAGCAATTAAAAAGAACAGGTCTGGAAACCTGTTATTATTACATTTCCTAGCAATAACTATTCACTAAACGTATTAGGTGACTTTAACATCAACTATTTCAATTTTTATGAAAAAAAATCATTGAAAGAATTATGCACTATTTATAATTAAAAATAATCAACACTCAAACTCCCAATCGAAAAACGACATTAATTATTTTTTATGCAATTCGGAAACTATATATAAGACTTATATCCTTGAATCCTTCAGTG
>CABFPE010000184.1:149624-162659 GCA_900660155.1 Hofstenia miamia
TTACATACGAATTTGATTTCCCATTAATAACTGAATTTTCAATAAAAAATATACTAAACTTCTACAATATCAATAAAAAATACAATACATATAAATCAGTAAAGAATTTGTCAATAAGCAATTATATTTTCGCTTTCATCCACAATTCATCAACCAATTGATAATTCGTTCACTGAAAACACTTTTATTATCAATAAAATTTTTGTTGATTCATTAAGTTGACAAATCGTTCGCTGACAACGGGGCTTGAAGCTCATTCCAACATACAATATGATATTTTTCAAAAAAGATTCCATTTTAAATTTAGTTCTGTGCTCTTTTTGCAAAGGAGGTTTTTAAAGGAATGGAATACGGTTTAAGATAGATACATCGTGATTTATTAGAAATACGTTTGTATGCTTGGCATCCACCAAATATAAAACTTTCTTAATAATCAATTTTGAATAATTAGAATTAGTGTGGATCTCTTTTATAACTCATTTAAAATGAAATATTTACAATTTTAAATAAATGTTTTGCAAATAGCTGCAGATGCATTAAAAGATTTCCCGCTAGATAGCATACACTAAGATTTTACAAAAATTTAATCAAAATCAAATTTAGTCCTTTAATTATTGTGATTGAACTAAATATAACATTAATAGTGAGTACAGCGGCTAAATTTAAAGAAACATTTATAGAAGGCTTTACGTGATTTATTTACCCACCAAATCAATACCATTATATTATTTGGCTTTGATACTGACAGTCACTATATCGATTGAACACTTAAAAATTAGTGTTATGAATCTCGTGGTAGAATTTTTTGTTTGATACATTAGCATAATATTTAATGCTTATGCTTAATCCCGGGCATAACAATGCGCTCATTTTTTGCAATTTTCTCCAAGCCTACTGAGGAATTTGGAAATGCTGTGATATGGACACCTTTATAATGTTAATGTGCTTCTTAGTTATGGTAAAAATTTTGATAAAATTTGTTCCTGTGCTGATGTACATGTACGTGAAAATATTTACTTTTTTCAAGACTTTCCCATACCTACATTTCAGTTAGTATGGAGTGTTAAAGCCCCATGACAGCAAAAACTACCTTTTTTTTTTCTAAAAATAAATCCCCCTAATTTCCGTTTAGCCTACATACAAAATGCAATTTAAATAAATGATGTAATAAATTATTACTGTTGTATAACATGCAATTAAGTAGTTATGTGTAAAAGTATAGTCAGTATGCACCAAGTCATTTTTACAATCACCACATATTTTGTTTTTGATATTTTAGGAACGAAATAAGGTAGGTATATAGATGTATTTGGCAGTAGGTAAATGGAAAAAGATTATACAACATATTTTAACAACAAATGAAAGGGAAATCATATGGTCTATAATACATTGTCAAAATGGCTTCCATTCGCATTGAGGACCAGTTGACATTTCAGGTACAAAGTGTTTGTTGCAGCTGCCGTTTCATCACGTGTTATTTTGCAACTTCTTCATGGATGCATGTTTTAATCTGTTTAATATCCTTTGGTTTGCCTTGATGGTACATTTCATTATTCAAATGTTGCCACAGCCAGTAATTGAAAAGAACAGGTTTGGAAACCTGTTATTATTATTACATTTCCTAGCAATAACTATTCACTAAACATATTAGGTGACTTTAACATAAACTATTTCAATTTTTATGAAAAAAATCATTGAAGGAATTATGCGCTATTTATAATTTAAAAATAATCAACACTCAAACTCCCACTCGAAAAACGACATTAATTGATTATTTTTTATCAAATTCGGAAACTATATATAAAACTTATATCCTTGAATCCTTCAGTGATCACGCACTCTGTATTTATACTAGTAAGATTCAAGTTACGTTTTCTAAATTTAAAACGATATATTCTAGGGGTTTCAAAAACTATTCAGATGAGATCATTGAAAATGTACTTAAAAATGTTCCATTCGACTATAATTTTTCTCTAAATTCTGGTTCGCACATGTTAAATTACATTGCAGTACAGATCAATCAGGCACTAAGTAGCACCGTTAAAACCCGCCGAGTAATAAACAAATCACGACAATTTAATTTAACCGCTACTGATAATCAAGTAATTAAGAATACCATGAACATAAAGCAGAAACTTTTAACTAGCTTAGTCTAACCTGAACGAAAGCAATAAATTGGACTATTTACGAAAGTCAAAGAACCTACGCGCAAAACATTTAGCTTTAAAACAACGTCAATTTTTTGAAAAGTTAAATTCTTCTAGACAAAAGTGGAAATTTCAAAACCGTTGCATTGGAAAATCGAATGGTCTCAATAGTGACATTTCAGAAATTTATCTTGATAATAAAAAAATTACCGATAAAAAACTGCTAAACCATTTAAATCAGACATTTAAAGAGTTAAGTAACTTCAATTTTCTTAAAACTTCTCTATCAGTTTAGACTGTCTATCTTGTAAGAATTAGAAACTATTGTGCAAAATTTGATGTAAGAAAATCTTCCGGTTCCACTCATTTCCTTACTTTATTATTAAGAAATTTTTCATATATTTGGAGACCATCTATCATTTGCATTTAATCAATGTATAGTTGAAAACGAATTTCCGGAGATAATGAAAACGTCAGATATAACACCTTCTGTATAAAAATGGAGGTCTCCTCATTGCTAAAAATTATAGGCCAATCTCAAAACGCACCCTTTTAGTAAATTATTTGAAAGATTACTACACGTTCAAATTAAGCATCTGAGAATATCCTATGGAAGTGAGACCAATTTAAACTTTAAGGTTCTTGCAAATTCCATTCTAATGCTTGAAAGCAAATTTTTAGAGTTGGCAAAATTAGGAAACATTTTAGGTTCCATATTTAAAGTACATCTGTGGTTTATTTTTCTAGTTTTCAATTACAAAGAATAAATTTTACTACAATTTAGACTTTGCATGGGAGATAAAAAACTGAAAAAATCTATTGTCAGAATATTAAACTATTGAATTTGGATTCAAAATTTCCTGCAAAATCACTGAAAAATATCCTCAAATAAATCCCAAAATAAATAAAAATTATAGGCCAGTCTCAACAACACACCCTTTTAGTAAATTATTCGAAATATTATTGCACATTCAAATCAACCAATAGCTTGTATCTGAGAATATGTTGTCATCTAAACAATATGATTTCCGCGCTAAGCATATTACACGTGATGCAATTATTTCAATTACTGAAAAATATCCTCAAATAAATATGAAAATTAATCCAGTTGCATTGCACTTCTAGACTTAAGCAAAGCTTTTAATTCAATGAATTTTGAAATTTTGGCAATTAAACTTAAATATTAGGGATTTCAACAAAATTCAACTAAGTTACTTATGAGTTTTTTAGAAAATAGAAAACAGCCTGTTTTAATGAAAATATGAAATCTGAACATATTCCAACCGATCGAGGAGTACCTCAAGGCACAGTACTAGGGCTAATTTTATTTCCATTATATGTAAATGACGCTATGAAACATGTGAAATATAGTGAAATATATCAATTTGCTGACGATACTTGCCTTATAAATATTGATAATGATGCAGGGCCACGAATAATTTACAAAGTGATATTGAAGTTCTTTCTAGCTATTTCACTACCAATCTATTAAAAATCAGTATTGAAAAATCGTTATATTTGCCCCCAAATCCTGTAAAAGAATTAACAATACAAGATCGAATTAACTGTTAACTGTGTTCCAATAAAACAAAGTGATCATGTTACATATTTAGGTGTTGATATTGACAAAGATTTAAAATTTAATAAATTTCTCTAAAAAGTTACAAAAATGGCTTCTGGCGTTAGATATTTATAGCACCTCAGAAATATTGGACCAGATTATCACGTTCAATTATTACGTGCCTTTTGTTTATCGCAATTACATTATTGTTCATTTTTATTTAATAATCTTAATACAAAAAGCCGCTATTTATTATCAAAAAGTTTTAATTGGTCACTAAAAACATTAAATTTTGCACGTAAGCATGACCATGTTACTGAATACAGACGAAGGGATAATATATTGTTTCCGCTATGTCAAGTACAATTTCATGCAGCTTCAATTTTATTTAAGCATAAATATGGCCGAGAATCAATTTCTTTTCTTGCTTATTACTTAAGAGTAAATCCACGATCACATAAATTTATTTGCATTAGTATTTCCTATCCTAGTTTCATTGAATATCCTCTAATATTTGGAACGATCTAGAAAATGAGATTAGAGCAGAAAAAAATTACAAAAAATTTAGAAAAAAATTTATAATTTAATTTTACACTGACAAAATACAATCGGAAACACAAAAATGCTAAATACATTTACAAATATTTTACACTGAGCTCACCAAGTTATTTTCATATATTATATATTTAGTTTGTAGTTTAATTCTATCTTTTAGCAAATACATTGTTTTGACTCTTACTGTTTTTATTATTATTATTAATAATACAAACACTACAAAAATATAACAAGTCAAGTTTTACGGCAGCTAGGACAGCCACAAGAGATATAGTAGGTGCAGATGGAAGAGTATACGAAGTTGGAGAATGGCTCACCAAAGAGGAAGGACATCAAAAATTTTTTGAAGCTCGGTGGCGGGAAAAGAAATCAATCGCTGTTGGAGGATTGAGAGTCAAGATGTAATTAGCAGCAATACAAACACGATAGAAAAACGAGTGAAGGGTGCGATGTTTCTTGGGATGACGATTGGAGAAAGTGACAACATCATCAGTGCGAGTGGAGCGGGAATTATAAAACTTTATGATCAAGTTCCAATTTGTGCGTGAGCAAGCGATTGAACAAGAGGAGATCACAGGCATGAAAGTAGAGCGGCGACGGGAGAGTGGAGAATTTGAAAAGACAGTCTTTGTATGGCAAGGGAGATGTCCATTTGAAAGCCCTCTTCTGGAAGCGTTCCATAGATTGGAACAAGGAACGAGAGGACCGCCAACAGAGAGAAGCATAGAGAAGAATGGGCGATTGATTGACTTGAACAAAAAGAGTTTTACAGCACCCGTGGAATTAAAGGTGCATAAAGGCAAAGAGTAAGGAATTAGCTTTGCGAAGGCGCAAGGACACATGACCAGACCAATTTAAGTTTGCAGCAAGTTGAACTCCAAGATAAGTATGAGGAGACAAGTTCACAGAGAGAGGCAGAACAGAAGGGAGAGATACAGAAAAGCAAATACCACATTATTAACGATATTGTTAGTGAATACAAGCCTAAGAAAATCAGAAAGGTTGTAATAAACATTGGGACTACTGAGGTACTGACAGTGATAAAGATCGAAACATTACACCAGATTCCTTCAGACAAAGCATTTCAGCCCTAGTTCATTCAATCAGAGAAAAATTCAATCCGGATAAAATTTCATTGATTGAAATCACCCCACTTCTAAAAGATGATATAAATAGAACAAAAGTCGTTGCAATTTTCAACAATGTTCTAAGCGATATTTTATCTAATGAAAATGATGTTGAACTAATCAAGATATTCAACTCGTTCTTGACTATCAATGCTCGACTAATTGCCAGAGATGGCATTCATTTTGGGACTTGGAGTTGTTCTAAGACAAATCAAGAATCACTTTGGACACTATGCTCAACGCCAACATCAGACACAACCTACATTTAGAAAATCAAGAGATCTGAATCGCTCAAACTTTAATTCCTACAGGAAATTCAATTCTCGTAGAATACCAGAAATATCATATTACGAATTTAAATTTCCTTTCAAAATTTGTATTGGATTTGTACTGAGCGTAACCAATAATTATGGAAAACCGTACAGGGGGATCGAATAATTACAAAATCGTACAAAGCGAACAAAATTACAATAATAATATTAATAATAATATTTTCATTTCCAGTACACCATACACGAAAGCTTAAATACCAATGAAGATAAAAAAACGAATGCAACAAATGCCCTAGATAGAGTACGAATCAAGAATACCTATGCAATCGTTAAAAACATCATGTGTTTTTCTTTGCGAATAGACCTGACCATAATAGGAGTTTGACCTAGTGAGAATGTTAGTGTGAACATTGAGGTGGATAATGAAGATTATGACAAGGATCACTTTTAATTTTAATAATTAATAGGACGACTTCATCAAGAATTGTTTAATATTTACAATCCAAGAGCCCTCAATTTAGCAATTCTTAGCATACACTAGTTATTGTAAATATATTTCATTGCAGTTTACAGTACCGTCATCACTAGGCAAGCGCACGTTCAGTTTTTCATGGCCCTCTCAAAAGAAGCGGGTTGACGGAAACGAAAGTGTTGTCTTTTACTCTTTATAATTTGACTTTATGGAAGTGATTGGATGCGTGATTTACGGCCCACCCTTTTTTATCATCAAATCTAATTTTATTCACAAATTAATCCTTTCAATGCATTGCAAAATTATACAATAGCTTCATTCGGCGTCTGTATTAAATAATCAAATTGTCCAAATAATCTATCATTTATGCTTGCAATTTTTTTTACAAATAGTAACGATCTTTCATGACATCTATTCTTTTATTATAATTTACAAAATCAGCGTTATTATTAGTATTACTTCTATGATTTAATTGTTAATTATTAGTTTTTCATTCAACTTGTCGGTGTAAGTAGATACACAGCATTTTTGTTTTCTATACTTGCTTCGCATATTCAGCAATTTTGTAATTTACGACAACGACTGTTAATCAACAACAATTTCCCACAATAATCATTGCTTTTTGTTCAGAAGAAAATTTTTTACATTGTATTGCGTTGAAGATTACGCCGTTATATTACATGTCCAAACAAACTGGAAAATGATATTTGAAGCAATATCCTAATTTAAAGAAATGCTTTTAAAATGGAGAAAACAGAATTTTCACTTATTGACCGACAAGGTTTGAGCAATTGGATTTATAATTTAAGTAAAACATTGGCAAGAATGTATGTTATTTTTATACAATATTTTCTAATTATGAATTTATTCGATTTCAATCATTTGAAGATGTAAAGCATGTTGCTTCTAAACAATCTTCCATTAGAAATGCTTCTATAAAAGCAGTCAATAATATGCTACAGAGTTATATTGAATTATTTAATAATATTCACATAGATGATTTTAAATGTCGTATGCACCTTCTTCATTTCAGTAACATTACTCTTTCTACATTTTATGAAATTAGGCAGTTATCATATTTGTATCCAACAATTATGCAAAGGGATTCAACCTTCTTTATATTCCTTTGTAGCAATCTAAATTTTAATCTTGAATCAAAGTAAGATGTATTGTATTCGCTTATTAAATTTATATTTTAATAAAATTCTACGTTTTCTTTCAGAGAGACAATGAATATTTTTTTACTGTGAATCCGTTAATTACTTCATTTTATTTGTTTCCAATTTATTTTGAAATACAATTGTTTGATATTTAAGATAATTATTATTTTGTATTTTCTTAATATTGAATTCAGGTAAAATATATTATTAACTATATTCATGCATCCTGAAATTTTCAATGAATTATTCATTTCATTATGATGTCCTGGCGTAAACCAAGTTCAAAATTAAATACAGAGTATTTTGATAGCTATCAAGAGATATGGTGACTACTGTCACTTCTGTTCAATTTCAGCTCACTATGTCCCACTCTCATGTAGTTTGATGAATATGCAATGCACTAATATTACTAAACAGTGATTTTCGTCAATGCATAAAAGTCAAAGAAATATTTTTTTCAAAATGATATAATTAAACTAAACCAAATATAAAATATATAATAATAACTATTGTGATTGCTGTCTAGATATATGGTGACTACTGTCACTTCTGTACAATTTCAGCTCACTATGTCCCACTCTCATGTAGTTTGATGAATATGCAATGCACTAATTTTACTAAACAGTGATTTTCGTCAATGCATAAGAGTCAAAGCAATATATTTGCCAAAAGATACAATTAAACTACAAACTAAATATATAATATATAATAATAACAAATGTGTGTGTGTCTACGTATGCGGTGAGCTCAGTGTAAGAAATCGGTAAATGTGTTTAGCATGATTGTGTCTCCAATTGTGTTTTGTCGGTGTAAATAATAATGATAATTGTTCATAACTATGATTGCATCAGCGCTTTCCTGTGCATTATTATAAATTTATATAAATATAGGTTAAAGAACATCTGAATTGACATTTGAAGAAAGATCAACGCCCTCTTTCTGATGTTCGTTTTTAAAATTTATCATTCAATTCTCTTCGATTTTAAACAATCACGATTAAATTACACGCGTGAAATGAAGTGATCTTTAGAACATGTTTTGTTCACACATAAATCTGCATCAAATACAATGAATCAGTATGCAATTTGGCAGTGAGATTCTCAAATGTTTAATAAGCATTTAAAGCACGTAATTAAACACTCGATAATATGTATTACCTTTAATTCTCACATCGCAAGACTTTTCCCAACTTTATGCAATTATATATTATTATTATTATTATTATTATTATTATTATTATTATTATTAAATATTTGGTGAGCATTTACTTTTTGCATTTAATCAATGTATTATTGATAATGAATTTCCAGAATTACTTAAAAAAATCAAACATCGTTCTTTTGTATAAAAATGGTGCCCTCTTTGTCCAAAAAAAACTATCGGCCAATATCAATAACACATTGCAAAATCACATTTAACGCATGCATTCACAAGCACACAAACACTCATATTTATATTATTTATATATTTTTACTATATTGTAGTTTGTAGACTGTAATGCGTACATTATTTAATGAAATAAATTCCTTTCACTCTTATTATTATGTGAACGTCATATTTATAATGTTATGCTAGGCACTGTATTTTCATTGATAAATTTTATTATTTGTTAGGTTTTAGGGACAATATTAATAGTCTGGATAATACAAATACAAAGTTCTGCCAGCATTATTTATCAGTTGAAAAATTTTCTTAGTAGGAGTCTGATGAGATGTTAATACTGAATATTTTGCCAATAGTGAATATCTCTCATAAACATAATGAAAGGTCTGGACTAATTTACCCTCTATTCTCAAAGTTCCAATCTCATATGCTTTGGTAAAGTTGAACGTATTTAATGCTTTCAAGCAATTAATAAATTGTAATCAATGTAGATTTTTTATACCGATAAATTTTCTTTCGTATCCAATTTTTAAATCTGCCATTATTAAATTGAGGGGTAGAAAATTTTAAATGACTTTACAAAAGATCCGCCATAAGGATGATACTTTTCTTAGTGTTGCTACGGATCAATAATTTTCCGTTGTCTAGTATACTAAATTCGCAACTGAAAATATTGTTTGCGAATTTTAATCAATCTCAGCTCATGAGCGACACTTACACCACTATAAGCAGGAATTTAAGAGCCACTCAACATTTTTACGAAATGAAAAGAACTAATTGAATAATCAGTTAAAGATAGTATTTGATTCATTGTTGACAAGGTTGTTTTGAAACATCCTTAACCGAACTAGTAAATTTCATTTTTTACAGCTTTTATTTTTCATTACTAATGCAAATGTGATTCTGAATCAATTTTTTTAATGTATAGGGGTGTTTACATTCCAATGCACCCTTTTCCAAATCACTTTGTCAATTATTGATGACTCATGTAGGCAAACACCTATTAATTTGGCATGTTGATAAATTGAGTTGATGCGTTTGTCAAAATAAGAAATTATGCATTTTCAAGATTATATAATTTTATATATTATATGATATGTTTACAAGTCGTTTATCTCTAAGCACCACGCTAATTTGATGTACCAATTTATTTTTAGAAAAATATATCAGTAATTTACAATAGCAATAATGTAATAGAACAAATAAATATCTGCTTGAAAAGTCAGCAATTTCATCTTGAAATCGCATGAATTGTGTCATCTTGACAAAAACATAACAGAGGAATTACATACGTTTTTCCATCCACGATTTCTCTATCAGTTGACAAATTAAGTCGATGGATCGTTCACTAGAACACCCTTTCACTAAAAACACGCTGATTAATCCAACTTATATATAATTTCTTAACCCTATCTCGGCGGGCTTTTTGCTCCAATACCAACTTATTCTCAACTAATAAAATGATTTTTCGAATACCAATTAATTGGAATAATTAGGGGAATGTTCAGTTTAGGGTTTTAAAAATAATTATTAATGGAGAAATGATTGTTATTGTTTTGTGGAAAAACCACAATAATTGATGTGAAAGGAAATTTATTCATTTAAGATTTGAGAATATATATAATATATATATTTATATATTATATATATATATATTTTAGTTGAGTAACAAATTTAGATTTGTTTCTCATAGTTTTAGTATAAAAACAATTGATAATTATTTGCAATATTGATTGGTCCCTGCAGGCAATTACAATTAATTGATTGATGACTGTTAATTTAATTTTTCGGAAACCCTTGATATATTGTTCACAAGTCAAATAAGAATTTTGATTACGCAGATGTTACCCAAAGTCTTAGTGGTTCAATGAATTGTTCACTGTTGCCATCGGCACATTTCTAATAAATATATCCCTTAAGCTTATAAAAATTTTACCATAAATTAGTGAAATTTTTGAATAGTAGTTATTTTTGACATTATTTTAACATTATTTATAGCAATTATTTAGTGAAAGCGTTAATCAATTACTTTAGTAAGAATCAGATATTGAAAAAAAAACATCTGAAAATACACATTATTACACGCATTTAAAATGTCTTCGACAAACTTTAAAAGCAATTTGATTTTGATACTTGATTTCTTTAGCTTCGTTTTTCTGAAATTCTGATTCGTTTGATTCCAATTTTGACCTATTTTATGTACTTGAAGTGCTTGACAAATGTATCCAAATACAGTGAAGCTCCTGTATTGCGTAAATCCAGTACTCTGTAAAAGTCCAATATTGCATAAATTTTTCATTTTCCCAAATATTGAAATAGGTCCAGTTGAACTCCAGTATCGCATAATATTGTGGTAAAACGAGCTTGCGCAATATTAGATGTCAACAGTAATAGCAACGCTAAGTGTCACATAGAAAATTGATTAATGCTAACAAATTTTATTTACATTTGAAATAATTCAAACAGGCACAAAACATAATACAGTTGATCTTCATTTAAATAATGCAGTAATTTAATTAATGGATGCAATTTTGAGGGCTGTTTTCTGTCTAAAATTTATTGGTGATAAATTTTCAACATATACCTTTATTTGTTGACTGACTCCAATGGCGGATCCAAATTTTTTTCTTATGGGGTGACTTATCTAAGCAACATTTTCTATCGAATTTTCAAAATTAGCCATATAGTAGGCGCGTATTAATAGGGTGGTCCAGAACTTGCCCCCTCCAATCGGCTAAATCACAAAGGTATCAATATCCCTAGGCCATATAATCAATAGATGTAGAGGTCAATTTTGACCTGGAATAAAGCCTGTCATTACAGGCGCGAAAACTGAAATCAAAACACGAAAATGAAATTCTAATATTCTGTTTCCCACAAAGCTATTCTCATTATAGTATTTAATGAAATAGAAAATGTCTACTATTTCCCATTGTAATAGGGAAAGGTTTACACTATGTCCAATTTATTCCAAGAATAATAGAATGAGAGATACCTTGGAAGATCTGTTTGGGACATAGGATGTCCCTCAAATGAATAATCCTGGGTACATGGCTAGTGTGTAAGGTGGACCTAATTGAAAGTATAGGTATTCGTAGTGGCTTATTGTTGTTGCTCTCCTAGGGGATGTGACTACAATTATAAAAAATATAAGAGCTGTAATATATCTTAAAATTTTCAACATACAATGTCAAAAACCTTAACGATTCAACACTGTAGGTAAACGTTATTACAATCCTTGTTATTTTATGAAATGCTTTAAATAGCATATCTAAGGAATCAAAAATTGCAGATGAGGGCAATTTTTAATTTTAGTGCTTACGTTCAACAATATAATCACATAAACTCCTTTGCAGCTTATTGCAATAAATATGACTCAACGATCAGCCTTTGTAATTTTCCAATTTATCACTCCTTCACTCAACGGTGGGGCTTCGTAATTTCGGGATGTGAATTTTATCTTGGAATGGATGTTAAACAAAACATGATAGTGCAAGCACCTCCTTCATTGCCTTCTTTAAAACATCTTGAATAAGAGGTATGGACCCCTTTGCTATTTCCAGGGGAGGCTTGGATCACTAGCAACTTGCAGCATAATGAGACGTCTCAATATACAAATAAACACATATATGCATTTAGCTACTGATGATTGGTGTCTCTAATAATATAATCCATAAGAAAGAGTTCTTCAACACTATATGGACAAAATTAAACTAATAGTTAAGAAGCATCATTACTAGTTTTGGGTCCTAATGTGCGACTATAAACAGACTTAACATAACGTCAATCAATTTGACTTGTCTAATTTTAGTAACACTAATGTCTACTGTTTTTCAAATAGGAACAAAGGAATAAAATAGCACCTAAAGATAAAATTTAACTCTTGTGGTTAGGTGCCAAGTGAAAACTAGGGTGACCAATCACCTAAGTCACCTCTTGCCTCCGCCCCTTGGACTCTTAGTTTTTATCATTAGCCATTTTCAAGGAACTATAGCCAATTAAGAAAATATCAAAAAAATATAGCCAAAGCTTTGTTAATTTTTCTTGGTATGCCTATAATTTCTTTAATTTTCAGACAAGTCTTGTGGGTGTTGTCTACCCCGTGGTTTAGCATTCAAATGCGAATACTAAATAAATTATTATTCATGAAGTTGTTTATTTTATATCATGCAGAGAAAGAATATTGTGTTTTGCTGAGTAAAATTTGTCAGTTATTCAAAATCTATTATGTATAATAAGTCCCACGCAAATACAATTCGTCCTTAATTTAAATATTATGCATGAAAACTCTTAGATTTATTAGCAGTAATTAATTTGGTAGTTTAATTTTGAATGCAATACATAGTTAAATATTACGT
>CABFPE010000184.1:162680-174156 GCA_900660155.1 Hofstenia miamia
AATACAATTCGTCCTTAATTTAAATATTATGCATGAAAACTCTTAGATTTATTAGGAGTAATTAATTTGGTAGTTTAATTTTGAATGCAATACATAGTTAAATATTACGTTATCCATTCAAATTTCCTCCGCGTACTATGATTTCGCGACCATTATGCGAAAATGTGCAATACTTTCATCGTTGCTTCAACGAATGAGCGAACACCAATGATATCGTTACGTTACTATTGAGTCACACGCGTCGAATGGGGACGGCTGCGAGAGAGGTAAATATTTTATTACTGTGTTTCATACCTGTTTTGACAACTAAAACTTGTAATATTACTATTGAAAAGCGATTTGGTATCGATTGAAATATGTAATTTACCAAAGATTAATAATTTTTTTGCCTGCAGTTACTTTACATTCTATATATGTATTTTCCGCCACTATTTTCTGCGTGCTTTATATAGTTGTTTATTGAAATTGAATTGTAGATGATGGTTTCGTTTCACTATAGAACTGGTTGTTTGCAATTGTTTACTTTTGGTATATTTGAATGATTTGACATGGTTTTTCATTAGTAGATCGAGAAACAATTGCGCAGCACTTTGATCTAAAAGCTAGTTAGGATTTTTATTGAAAAAAGACGTTTTTCACAATGAATTCTTCGCCATTTATAGAATAAAATGCGTTTAATATCAATACAACCCTGATACAATGCTATTCTATTGAAACCGAGTGACTCTTCGCCAACCCGATTTATTTCATTATAATATTATACAACAATAACAATAGAACAGATGTTGTGATGTATTTGTAAGTAGTTGTCACTTTTGTTGGAATCCTTAATTGCATGTATAGAATGTCCCATTAATCAGGCTTCAATTTGACGAAATGTTTGTCAGAGAGCAATTGGGAAAGACATTTTTTAAAGGAAAACTTAGTTGATGATGCCACTCTGTTTGAAATTTCAAAAGATATTGGAATTGATTAGATATAAAGTCTTAAGGATTATAGATAGTGGTGTTTGAAGAAGCGAAATTTTGTCCCTGTGGAAAATAAATTGAATTTTCCCGAACAGAATAGGAAATTTGCTAAATTTAAATTTTAGAGTAACAATTAAGAATAATTCATGAAACGGTTTTTGTTTTTTAATCGAAGTAGTATAACCTAAAACACCGTGCGCCAATGATTTTCGTTTAGTTATATATCTATTTTTAAAATATATCAAATAACATTTAATATTTTATGTATTCCATATTTAAAATTATCATAGTATTAGCAGAAGTCAACGGTGTTTGAACTTTGAGTTTGTTACAGTACGGTTTTTTGTAAATTTTCGTGCGGTAAAGTCAGGCCCGTTTGAAAATTAGGGGAGTCATCGCCCCGATAAGTTCAATAAATTAATCATATTCCATATTTTTACTTCCTGGGAGTAATTTAACTTAAATAGCCCCGCATTGCATGACGATAGCGTATGTATATAATAGCGGCGAACGATTTCAACCAATGCTCCTGAATTGCTCAAGAAATGTATGTATGGATGTCGCATTTATTTCGTCATATCCCTGGAAATTGTCAAAAATTGATTTTAAATTTAGTCAAATCGTGAAAATTGAGTAAAAACATTAAAATTGATTGAAAGATTGAGTTATTGAGTGATTCAATAAAATCCGAAGCCTAATATTCACACATAAAATTGCTACTATAAATATAATTAGTTAGCAGCTCTGTATTTTTCGATAATATCGATTCGATAAAAATCCGCCGCAACTGTTTCGTAGCGGTATATCGTCGACTTTTAAATATAAATATTAGTGATGATATTTGAAAAACTTTAATTAGCTATGGTTATTTTTTTATATAATAATAAAAAATATTTACTTTTTGATTTTACTACCACCATCGTTATATTTAATGTTTAATTTTTTTATGAATGCATATAGAACTTTGTCCCATTAAACTTTTATTGAATGCGTGTAGTGTTGAATAAAGCGGATAAAGTTTATTGGAAAGAATAATTTAATATGAGTAACTCCGATCTGTTTACTAGCAAATAATGAGTCCGAGTTATTTTTAAATCTTTCTGCTATTTCCACGCTATTCCAGTATAGAGCAGAAATATTCTCTGATATAACTTTTACATACAACAGATTGATAGTTAAAATTTAACTATTAAAACATATCTATTGTTTTTGAAAAAAAAGTTGAGGACACTAATTTAATATTTTACATACTTGAAGCAGTTTCTAAGAACAGTTCCACATGTTCACCATATTTTCTGTGTTTGTTTGCGCATTTTTTCCATAGAAATAATTTCACGTTATATTAATATTAAATGTTTACTTTGATTCGATTTTGCAAATTTCGATGCGATTATGTTGAAATTTAAAACGACTTAAAGCAAGAGCAAAATGTAAATTAAGCATTAGCGATTATTATGTACAAAGTTGTTAAGGCGTTAAAGACTCAGTCATTCACAAGGAATAGTATCAGTGTTGTTACGAAGTTCCACACTCCCTCAAACAAATTGTGCAGAATTTTTTTAGAAAATTGAAGCATTAATTCTGGGCTTTTTTTAAAGAAAGTTGATTAATTTTAAAAGTAGATACATTCTTAAGTTTTAAGATTTAAATTCTAATGCATTATGTATTCATATCTCTACTCATATTTCAATTTTTTTATTTGCATTATAGTTAGCATAGTTTTATTTGTTTTGCAGAAATGTATTCATCATTTTTGTAGGCTAATCAGTTATTTTCTACATTTTTTACGTTTATTAACCTTCCTGAATTTATTTCAATGAGTTTTGCAATAATTAGTAAATCCTTTGTAAGATAGGAAATGTGTTTTTATCAACGCTGAAATGTTGAAATCTTCTCGTTTATCCATTTTTTGCTTTATTTGGCCAATAAGCTAATGTGCATTTAGCCCATGAACTGTGCTTTTTAATCGGGGTTGACCTATTTGAAATGGCTTTCAACATATTTGCAAAATCTTATCAAAATTCTTTGTTAGCCTTCATTTAATCAGCAGGACTACCTATCTATTATGTCATTATTTGCCTAAATTCACATTAATCTTGTTTATATAGATTGTGACACAATCATTGTGCTATCATACTATTTATGTTTGGGCTTAAATATTCGTGTTCTAAAATTACTCTTTTTCGTCTGGGGTAGAGTAAATACTCATTCGTAAAACGATAGCTTTAAATTTTCAATCTTTATAAATTATAGTGTATTTATATTATTTCATTGACTCGAGATTTGCTGATCTTTCATTATCCTGAATTCAAAATCAGGGTTTTTAAAACCGCATTATCGAGTCTATGTACTAACTATTTCATCTAATTTGAATTTTTTGATCATTTTATGTTTGGAGTGCTTTGATAAAGTGATCAAGTATGCATTTATTTAGTAGATTATTGATATTTTGTTTTGACCAAAACTGACATGATTTAAAAATATTTTGAATATTTCGTACTTGAATGTTTTAAATAGTTAGCCAAATTTCTAGAAGTTGATCATAACTTTACATAGGACATGTATTTAAAGAATAAAAGTGTATACCCAATCTCTGCAATGATGCATTTTCTTAGTTTATAAGCACTTATTAGTTTAAAGTCATTCCGACTTAATTCACCTGTTTAAAGCAATTTTTTGAAAACAAAAGAATTCAATTTCAATAAAAAACTTTTCAACTCGAATTTTTCCCACACCAACAAGATCTAAAAAATGTAGTAATTGGTAGATACGTTACAAAATAAGTATACATAGGTAAGTTTATCAAATGCGACAATTCAAAATACATCTGCACAATAATATTATGTACTTAAATGATGGGTTTTTAAAGTGTATTTGCTCCTATAAATATTCTAATTTCCTCTTTTTAGATAAAGGATTTCGACTCATTAGTGCCTCAATCTATCAAATCTATTCATGTTAACTATGGTGGCCTTCCGTTTATGTGTTTTGTTTGTGACAATGAACTTATTTTAAAATCCAAAGACAAAGTTTCCACAATTATCAATATTAATGACGTAATCGGGTATCAAAAAACATCAGATGTAATAATAACACTGTTTGAATATCCATTATCGAAAAAGAAATATCGAAAAAGAATCCAACATCAGCTATCATTTAAATCGCAAAGTGATTGTAATTTATTCGCCGAAGTATTAGAACCTTTTGTGAGCAAAATTCGTGGCAAGCGTTATGTCATCATTGTAAATCCATATGGAGGGATGAAACTTGCGGCGACTTACTTACAACAAGTCGTAGAGCCCATGTATAAAGAAGCTGGCATTAAGTATGATCTATTCTTTACTGAATATGTAAGACATGCTCAAAATATTAGCAAAAACCTTCCTTCAAATAAATACGATGCCTTAGTAGTTATATCTGGAGACGGCACCATTCACGAAGTTGTTAATGGCATTATGCAGCGAGCAGATTGGAAGGATTTCATTAACATTCCAATTGGATCCATAAATGGCGGAACAGCTAATTGTATCACTGCTGCTATTCTCAATGAACGTGGTGAAAGTAGAAACAAGAAAATTGCAGTGGTTAATGCAACATTCGCAACAATAAAAGGTGTCCCAAATAAGGTTTCTGGAATGAAAGTAACAACAGATAATGGAAATGTAACTTATGTTTGTCATAGTGTTTCTTGGGGTATTCTCTCTGAAATTGAGTTTAAGTCTGTTAAACTACGTGTTTTAGGAGATGTTCGATACAAAGTTTATGGTCTTGAAGAAATTCTATTGAATAAATCCTTTAGTGGTAAAGTATTCTATAAGTCCCTTAACGATGATGATTGGAAGGAAATTAGCTCCACTGAGTTTTCTTTTGTGAGCTTGATGATGAGTGGATATTGGAGCTTAACTGATATTGCTTGCCCACATTCTTCATTAAGTGATCACTGTGCACATCTAATGCTAGTGAAACAACCAGTTAAGCGAAAACATCTAATAGAACTTTTTCTTAAGTTGGAATCCGGAGAACATGCCAAACAATCTTACGAAGAATGGCATGAAGTTCAACAAGTGAAATTTGAATTTAGAACTGGTAAACCTGGTCAGTTAAATTTAGATGGAGAACATAAAAATTCACAACACGTGACATGCGAAGTAGTTCCAAACTTTTTGAATCTGCTTTTCTAGCCATGTGATTCTTAGGCCTAAATGAAGATTTCAATGAAAATCCGATGTTTCTTCAATATTTATTTTGCTTTATGCTATTGTATAAATTTCAATTTTGTTCAAAAATTATACTTTTATTTCGAATACATTAATAAGTTTTTATTTATTTCTTTGTACAATGTTAAAATATATAACAAGTTTTCTTATTTGAGCTTTAGTTACATATAAATGAAATACTTTTGCATTATAAACTTTCTAATGTTTTATAGGAATTTATATATTTA
Source organism: Hofstenia miamia (assembly GCA_900660155.1). Taxonomy (NCBI): domain Eukaryota; kingdom Metazoa; phylum Xenacoelomorpha; order Acoela; family Hofsteniidae; genus Hofstenia; species Hofstenia miamia. The sequence continues at coordinate 168,093 of CABFPE010000184.1, forward strand.
AATTTAAATTATTCATTTTCAAGATATTTTAAAGCCAAAGAATTCAACGATGTCTGGTAAAAAAATAATCGACACTTTGTATGCACTACAAAAAATTTTGCATCAAATTGTTTTTTGCAATTGTGCAAAGTCCTATGTCTCCTCACATGATGGGCTTTGGATAGTTTAGTCATGTATAGTATCGGAATCTATTATAATCAATAGAACACATCTAAAAATTCATGTTATGCAAAACATTGCATGACAGAGATTTAAACTCAATATTATTTTTCATTTTGTTAATGACAATTATTTTCAGAAAAGTTACGCTTTAGTTTTTTAACAAAAAATCTAATGCTTTTATTTTATGCTATGCGTAAGCTGCCAATATATACTTTTTTTAATGTTCTCTTAAATAAATGTCTTCCCTAGCATCTGTATGTCTAGCTGTCCAACGTGAATAATTGATTTTTGAATTGTGCACAATGTAATCAGTTTTTTTAATTATTGATTTGTTTTTAATCGAAAATTCAAACTCTTTTGAATGAGGTCGCGAACATCAAAACTGCTTTGCCTTGATTGTTGTGATTCACCTAAAAAATTTACACATCCTATCCATTCCAATGTTTTGTTGATATTACTATATTTAAAATAATTAAAACAGGTAATCCCTATTCAGCTATGTAAACATACAGCTTACTTATGAATGCCGATATTGGTTAGATCATATTTCTATAGATAAAAATTATAAAATATTTTCACTTTTATAAAATTATAAAATTTTTTAATATTGGAATTTATTATCAATGATTACAGAAAGGTATCTTGTTAAATATTTGCCTCAACATTATTAGTAATTATTAGTAATTTAGTTTGATTTATGATAATTTAATCTATTGAAAAATTTCTTTCAAGTTTTTTAATCCTCATAATTTAATTTTCTAGGATGTAGTACGATGTAGAGTTGATATTGTACAATAAAGCAGTATATATATATATATATATATTCAGCTCTATTTTATCCAAATATCCTTGTCAATTACTTCAATATCTTCAAAAATTGAAGACGTTTTTCTTCATCACGAATATTGACCCTGTGAACAGCATTATATTACATTTTGTAGGGTGGTGCTATTTTTGGTTTTAAATTTGTCCGTTTTTTATTTCTAACAAACGCCAAAAACAAGTGTTAATATTCGCACTTTTTAGGGTAAGACCGCTTGTTTTCAATTCTCAAACACAAACAACCTTGTCGTAACATTTGATAGATTTTCACTAAGGAGTTGAAGTTAAGGATGCCAAGAGTACTGTTCACAATATTGTGATTATCAATTGTTTATTTTAAAAGGTGTTGATATCAAATCTGCTCTCCCAAATGTTCATGTATTTGTTATTTGGATTAGATTGGCAAACCAGTAAAAAGGAAGGGATTTTCAGCTCTTCACAAATGAAAATATTGTATCATATTTAATGAGCGGAAAAACATAACTCATAGATGACTGAATTCTTGCCTACGGTTAGCATGAATTGTGTTAACGTTAAATTGCATATGTTCTTTTAAAATTACCAACCGTTTTCCAAATTTACAAATAATATTTTCTACTCTTATTTTGAAATTTTAAAATCGTGAAATATTGCCACATCTATTCGTGAAAGTGCTTGAATGAAATGTTGAAGATTTGTACTAAAGTGTGTTGGCCTTTGAAGTACCTAAAAATATTCACTATTTTTCATTGGAAATTTCGATTTCTTAAAAGTTTTTAAATTCTCTCCATACCTAGTGTTCAGGTAATCAGGAGCTCTAGAACCCAAAGGAGCAACAACTAACCTTAATTGTTTCTTTTCACGAAGATATACCAACCAAATTTATTGAGGCTGGCCGTCCGTAATGTCAGGGGTCGCGATATCTAGTTATAACCGCTTAATTTTATTTTCAAGAAACCATTGAAAATTTAAATATTTCCTAGGTAGTTTGAAATGTACAATCAATGTAGTTTTCCAGTTTCCTAAAAAGAGCTTTCATTCTTGATATGCTAGAGCCTGAACTTTATCAAATCTTTTAGATCCTGAAAAAACAAATGCTTGTAGCTAGCGCAAAAAGAGTTTTCGGCCATAAATGATTAAACTGTCACTAAGATATTTTTGAGAAGTTTTTCTCCCGTTCTCAATTGAGATCTTAAGATTTAAGAGTTCAAATTTAAAATCTCTGTCCTCTCGAATCAATTGCTTAAGTGTTATAGGTTTAAAATATTTTTTACAATGCATGTATATTATAAGCGAGATATTGATTTTTCGCTGCAGCAGATATTACTGCGGAATTTTATGAAAACATTTTGTATGTTTTGTTTCCTTTTGAGCAATTCAAGGAATAACTTTCGGTTTTTGACAGCAATTTACCAATGCCGAACATTATGTAGAAATTGTGGTTAATCCAGTACCTTTCTTCACCTTTTGGTAGCTTTTGGTAAATTTTTCTGTATCATTCAAGCGCTTCTCAATTCCCGTCACTTCAGAGAGATCTGCTTAGTAAATAGCAGCATTAAAAGAGGTACGTTCAGTGAGGTAACACAGATTTTGGAAGTCCTCGCATGTTCTCAAAGCTGCCTTCTAAACCTAATCCGGATTGATGGAGTAAATAATAAAATCTGGGTCATTGTATGACAGTAGAATTTTCATCAAATAATTCCATAGTGAAGCTACAATAGCTCCTTCGTAACACATTAATGTGTGTGCAGCATTACAACGAAACTCCGCAGTATAATTGTCAACAGCTGTCGATCTTACGACTGTATGAATTTCGGAATTTAAGTATGATGAATATGTTTTTTTTACAAACAAATTGTCACTTTATTGAAAAAATCATTGATTTGATCGCATTTCTGCAAATGTAGTTATGATAGCTCTCACACAATTTTGGTTAAAAACTGGTAGCTCTTAATTCTAACACAATGGATCTCAGATTGTTTTGTGTATAAAATCCATGAAATCTAATACTTTCTTAAAGATTATCAGAAGGTACAAACAATTGGCATTTTCATATTTTGAATATGAGCATATGATAGTCTATTTACGTAATCTGAACGCTTCTATTTGTATATCAAACCATACTAAAATTGGTTTGAAGAATTGACATTATCTTTTGCTACATAATCTTCAACACCATGTTTCCGTACTCATGTTGTATTTCTAGAATTTTTTTTAAAAATTTCTTAATGTATTGTTTGTTTTTCTGAATTGTAGTGTTATGGAAGTATCACTTCCACTATGTATTGCATTGAAATGTATATTTGCATAATTTTAAAGGTTCATTACACATTATTTTATTAGTTGCAGAATGAGTATAGATTTACCAACAACTTCATCTGATCACCAAACAACATTAGTTGGCGGATTTGATACTGACCAAGTGTCGCGAGTTGCTGACAATGATTTGGAAGGATTGCAGGTTGATGCAGTTTATCAGCAAGATTTAGAAGAATGCGTAATTTCACAAGTAAGTCATTCTTTTATATGCACTCGTTGACATTTTTCTGTACCTATTAGAATGATCCTAACCTTAGCTCTAACCTAACACCCCTAATTTCAAATCGTAATATTTGATGATTGTTTTTTTTGATGGGTCATTTATCAGAGCTCAAAAGTATTCGCTAAATCCTGCACGTCAATGTTATAACTGAAAATTCGTGGCTTTTAACTGAATGTCACCGCTTTTTGCTTAATTCATTGAAAATGTTTACTTCAGAGTATTTTTATTATTGTGTGATTGAAGAGTTTTGCTTTTTCTATATTATTCAATTGTTTACCAAAGAACACCACTATTTATGAACGATGCAAAGATGAAATTGTATTTCCTGCAATCTACTTGCTCTCGATTTTCAAATGAAGGCATTATTGGAATTAAGAATTCACAACTGAGTTGGCTGATGAGTTTATTTTGTATTGAGTTTACTTGAATGATTCCGGGAAACACTGGTTTTTATCCACTTTGATCAAGTGAATTACTGGAAGCATTTTTGCAATTCCGCTAAAGCTGTAAAGTGTGTACTCAATGTTTTCACTGTAATTTGCTTTATGAGCTCTCATAAATTAGTTTCCCAAACGTGAAATCTCAATTCTAAATTTTGCTCAATCAATTAGTAATAAACCTTTTCAAAGTAGACTAAATAACCTACAAAAATCTAGAGTAGTGCCCATCGAGAAAGAGATTGACTAATCGGACACCAGCATTTTTCTATTTACCAATTCAATTATTTAGATTTAAAAGCAATGTGTGCTGTGCAAGCAATTTCTGATTACTGCTATTGTTGGTCATTTTATCACGCAGCAGTGAAACATCTATATATTATTTCAATAATTCAGTGGCTTAACTTAATAATTTAAATATTTTCTGAACAAAGTAAGAATAGGGATTCAACGCTTGCTTAGCAAATATAAATTTTTTAATTTTTTGGTTTTTAATCCTTATTCAACTGAACCTCCTTTCTAATCTGTGAAAGTTTCATCAAAATCCAAAGAAGTCGATTTTCTCACCAAATTACACCAGAGCATACTTATTAAATATAAAGCTCAATATTTTATGTTTGTAATAGGCTGAGATTGAATGAATTGGGCACTATTTCACATACGAGATCAAAATACGAGTCTCAACTAATACTTTCTTGTGAATTCTTTCATATTTTTGCTTTTACTGAATTCATTTCCAATTTTTGTTTTTAGAGCTTCGTTTGCATTCTAAATACCTCTTTTGAAGTGAATTTTTTCTTAAATAGCTGAGAGATTTTAGTTTTCAAAGTGGAAGACCATGTGAAACTGTAGTTAAACGCATATCGTTTCTCTTCAGTTACATCAGGACTGATAGTAAATTCATCGAGAACCATTAGATGCTAATGATTGCTTTGCTATGCTGGACTTGGTAGCAATTTCTGTGAAAATATATCGAGCACTATACTAAATTCATTTTAATTTTGTAGTGAATTGTTATGACGAAATCATTTCATTGGCTCTACCTAAAGTTCTCATTACATATTTGAAGTTTAGCTTAGAAGCTTATTATGTACTTTAATATTAACCATGTCTTAGTTTCAATGCGACTTAATGCAATAGTTCGGCAATATTTCTTAAGTGCTTGTATTTTTGCTCCTTCATATTCGCCGTAAACATAACGGAGATCAATTTTTTTTATTTATAGATTGATAAAATTGTAAATGATCCTTTCAGGAGAGATTCCACTCAATGCCTTTCCAGTAGGCTTAAGAGTTCATAAACACTTTTGTAGAACCTCTATGCATCCAAGCTTTTCTCTGATAAAATGCCGCTGCATTGAGAGCAGCTCTAATGATATCTTGTATTTCTCATTTAAAAACAGCTTGATTCAAATTAACAGCCTTTCCTAGCATCCAATTAGTTGTATTCATATATTGTGGAATCTGCTTTTGAAAATTGTTGATAATATTTCAATACTAAAAACAACATTATTTTTTACTAGATTAACTAATGAAATAATGCACTAGGCACACTGCACATCCTATGTTTGAAAATGAATTACGTTGCACAGGTGGCTTTAATTCTCAGGTAAGCGTTGTCCAATTTTCACACTAATGCTAATTGTTGAAGGAAAATGAAACAGTGGAAAATACTGGGCAATCATTGTTTATCATTCCAAAGAATAAGCGCCACAGGTTTCCAAATATTATTATTAAACTTTGAAAAAATCTGAGAATAAGTGGTTTTCCATTAATAAATTCGTAAATATTGACGAAGTGACTTTATATAATTTTCAAAAATTCCAATTTTATGACATGTTTTGTTGAATTGTGTGTGAATGGTTTACTATCTAGGCAGTAAATCTAATGCATTTGATGAATTTATTCATAGCATTGGAAACAGTGGCGTACGCAAGGGGGACATGGGGGAATGCCCCCCCCCGTCAGGTTTCCAAATTTGATTTTGACTGGATAAATCAAAAAAATTTTCGTAAAAAACTGAAAAATTTAAAATCTAGGATATTGACATACATTTTTTAGTGTCTATTTTCTCAATATTTTCAAAAATTTTCGCGGGGCTTTGCCCCGCATCGGGTAATAAT
>CABFPE010000184.1:177373-205706 GCA_900660155.1 Hofstenia miamia
CACTTAAGTTACGGTTAGGAGTTTTTTGATTCTTGCCTAGTCTGACTATCGATCAATACATGTATGAAAATAATCAATGCTTGAAACGACTGGATAGTCGACACTTAGGGATATTTATATATTCTTAAATGTAGGAGACTCGACTATAATTGACCTGATAAATGACTTTACATGTAGTATTAGTAAATGTAGGTATAGGGAACTGCAATCTTATTACTTAAATAATTAAGCCGATAGTTTTACGGTAATGGCTATTTTTAATATTATGCAGATGCAGTTAGTGTCAACGCCCGGTTGCTTTATTAAATCAAAACAACAAACACTCTACAAAATTGAGTTTAAGTCAGTTACAACTTTACTTGAGTGCACGCACTAAGCTAACATAAGGTACACATAATTAATCCCAGTTGAGCTGAGGTGGTGCCATGGACTCAACCATCATTGTAGAAGGAGAGGAGCTGTGTTGTGGAGATCGGCTTCGGGCAGTAGCCCATGGAAGAACTAAAGAGGAAACATCATACTGCTCTGTCACCTAAACAGTGATAGTCAATACTCAATTATTTGATTAACATAACTAGTTACTAATAGAGAAAGGTCTGATGGTTCAACAACTTGGTAACACCTCACCCGCGATTTACCGAGCACTCATTATCAGTAATCAGACACGGCGTAATAAGCTAGGTGGAGGATGTTACAATATATATGGCCTTTGGCCTATGTAATGCACCCACAACATTTCAAAGATATATAATGAAAGTGCTGAAAAATAAGAAACATAAATGGAGGATGGAGTAAATGCATACATTGACAATATCATTGTGACTAGTGACATGATCAAGGAAATCCTGCAGAAAATTGAATGAACACTATCAATCCTGAAAAAAGCAGGCCTGAGAATTAATGGAAATAAATGTGACACCTTAAAAGAAAAAATCATATTTCTAGGACTGGTAATCAAAAAAGGGCGGATATGTATGAAGGACAATACAAGAGACATGATCAGAAGAATAGAGAAACCAAACAACAAGAAGGACATCCAAAGACTAATGGGTTTCTTCAATTATTATGGCACATTTATCTCCAACATTGTGGGGAAGACGGCCAAGATGACGTGGCTGGTGAGGAAGTCAGTACCATTTATATGGACATGGCAGGAGCAGGAGGAGCTAGACAAAAAAAGAAGAACTAGCAAACTTGCCATCATTGAACACGCCCAACTACAACAAAACATTTATACTAGACTGTGACGCCAGCAAGGTAGCAATCAGAGCAATGTTGGGACAACTAAAGGATGGCAGGGAGGTACCCATGCAGTTCTTTAGTCGCAAGTTGAAATCAAGCAAAGAAAACTACAGGTCAACAAAGTTAGAGATGCTGGTGCTGATCAAGAGCATCAAGAAATTTAGGCACTTCTTAATAGGCCGCAGTTCAAGGTCAGTACAGACAACAGTGGATTGGCATGGCTCAAGAAGTTTTCAGGTGACAAATCAGGGATAGTGTCAAGATGGATTGAATACCTAAACGAGTTCACTTTCACAATCAAACACCAAAGAGGAACACTGCATATGAATGCTGACTTCTGGACCATGCTTCCCAAATATCAGAGAGATGCAACCAAGGAAGACGGAGAGAAAAAACAGTTTCAATTTCTACCACACACAGAGTACAAGGGGCTGCCAGAAATGAATGTCAATAAAAAGGGACAAGCAGTGCTACCAATCGCAATAAAGGAAGAGATATCAGAGTCAGAGATTATAGAAAAACAGAAAGATGACGTAATATTAAGTGAAATCATAAAGAAGTTACATCAACCAGTTGTGAAACTATCGAAGTTAACCACGAGCTACTATGAGAGGTACAGATGGAAGAAGAACAGGAACGGATTCCTATATGTGGAAGGACAAAACAATAGGATTGCAATACCAGAGTACTATAAATGCAAATTAGTAAGGAAGATTCATGAGAAGGGCCACTTAGGCATACGCAAATGGAGAGCATGTTCAATGCAAGGTTCTTCACAATGGCAATATGGAAGGTCACAGAAGAAATAATTAATCAATGCATGAAATGCCTCCTTCATAACAAACAACATTTTCCAATGCAGAGAGCACTGCTAGAAAAGATCATAGCAACGCAACCCAATGAGATCATACACATAGACCTAGAAATGTTGTCCAAAGATGAGGAAGGATATCAGTACTTACTAGTGATGGTGGACAATTTCACCAAATACACAAAGTTAATACCAATGAAGAACACAACAGCTGAAACAACCACTGACATAGTAATGAAAGAATGGATCCTGAAGTTCGGGCCAATGGAGATGATAATCACTGATAAGGGGCCACAATTTGAAATCAACCTATTTCAAGAGATGACATGCTTACTGGAAGTAATGAGTGAAAGAACCACAGCATACCATCCACAGGCAAATGGCGCAGTGGAGAGACTGAACAGAACCTTCATAAAGCTAATTAGAGTCACAACTTCAAGGATAGGGGGTCGCAAATGGAGAGAAGTAATTGAAATGATCGAGTATTTTTACAATATGTCCGTACATTCTACAACTGGGATACCAGCATTTAAGGCCATGTTCAGAAGAGAGGCAGCAACAGCATTATCAATGCAATACTTCAGCTATAGCAGAAAGATGGACAACCAATAGGTGGATCAACTAAGGAATCAGATAACAGCAATACATGAGACGATGTGCCATAACACAAAGAAATTGGCTGTGAGACAACAGCACAACTACAATAAAAAATCTATGGTCACGCACATAAGATAAGCGACACAGTTTACACATTCACACCTATGAAATTAACAGACACAAACCAGGTCTGAAAGTTAAAAATGGTTTGGTCAGGACCATATAAAATAACACAAGTATTACCAAATAACGAGTACATGTTAAGTAATGATAGATTATTGCATTTCCAGAACCTAAAACAATTGATGGCAGATATCAAAGAATCAATATTAGATGAAAATGCTGAGTTTAAAATAAGTCGCATTAATTGTAATGAGATTGTATATGATATGAGTGAATTAGACAGTCTGCCAGAGGAAGGCTTCAATGAAGAATTCGAAGCAACTATCAGCAATGAAAATATACAAAAAAGAGTGCTGCCAATGCGTGCAGCAAGAGATAAATATATATATGACCCTGAAATATGGGATACAAATTTACTGTATGAATTTAGGAAAATTGAACAAGATGCAACAGCCATTGAGGAAGAGAGTGCGCCAAACCCAAAGACCCCAGGAGATGACAACGTCAAACCCACGAAGGAGAATATGAAGGAAATCTCAAACCAGACGTCCAATGGAAGACAGAAGGGACGAGAACCAACCCATGACTAATCAAATGCGCAGAGTGAGAAGGCGTCCACGTAGTCCCCAATGCTGATTTGAGGGCAGAGAGACAAAAAGACACAATGCCACTGGAGATCTGCACCGTCGATTTGAGGGCAAGCAGAGAACCAGTGAACATCCCAGAGATGTGCACCACCAATTCGAGGGCACACAGAGAACTGGTGAAACACAGCACAACTTTCCTTCCAGTACACCTTTCTGATTTGAGGGCAGTGCAACCTTTGGAGTTCCAGGGGAAGGTGAAAGTGGGTGAAGAACCATGTGTATACAAAAGTGATTTGAGGCTGATGTATTGACAGAACCCACAACTGGTCAATTGCTAAAAGCGTCAACTGTGAGCTGATTTGAGGGCGAATCAGTGGAAGCCATCAGCATGGACTCACTTGACGGCGAGCTGAGCACCAGTAGACCACTATGGGTTACACAGCTACATGCCCCCTCTAAAAGCACATCAGAAAGAACAGCACGCTTGAAAGATAGAGAGAAAAGGATGTCAAAAATAGATGGGGAAACCCTGCACCCATACTTTATGGGAACACTGAAAATGAGAATGAATGGATACCAAAAATTGTCACTGGAAACAAAAAGCCACATCCAAAAGATAGTGAAAACAGAGGGCAGCAATTTACCCATAGTACTAGATGCGCAGAAAAGACCAATGGTCAACGTGATAATAAGCTATCAAAGAGAATTAGACAAAATGGTAGAACGACCATATATGTGCAGCATTGTTCATGTCAATTTTGACGAAAACTTCACTCTGGAAACAGCCCAAGCAATCATGGCATATGTAGAACAAATCGCAAAAATACCAGAAATTAACATTGATAAAGACAACTTAATGATCATTCATATCCTAAAAGAGAAAGAATACAACAAAAATCTGGAGAAACAGTTAGACCAAACGTTAAGAATGGCAAGAGTGCAGGGCATAAGGCAGTAATAATCAGGAGAACTATGATTGAAGAACTACCACTGTTCCTGAGAGAGTTACAAATACAAGTTGAAAACGTGTTCCTATGGGAGAAAATAATGACAGAATCAAAGGTTGTGGAATTAATTCACCTAGATTTGCAAATTGATTACTGGGTAGCCTATTGCAGACTGATGGTAGATCCGTGTATAGCCATCAACTTATATAAACAAGTAAAAACCATCGAGATGACAACACATGCAGAGGGCATAGAAAAAGCAAATATGCTATTGATCAAGTGCAGCCTCACACAAAGGCAGGAACACATAAAGAGGATACAAGAGATATGGAATGAAATGAAGTTACAAAAGAAGACAAAAGAAGAATGGCCAGAAATACATATTGAGGCCCTGTTGAGAAAATACCACAAGACAGTAGAGGTAGCACTTTCAGAAATCAACAAAGCGTATGAATTAAATTCAACAAAAGATTTCAAAAATATGCTATTCAAGGAAAAGAAATGCCCCAGAGATCAGATTCAGAACATCATCATGGATTCTAGCAATATTCACAACACAGGAACAGGAATTAAGGTTAACAATTTTAAGATCAGGACGACACAAGTTAGCAAAGGCAAAGAAATATGAAATAGCTGAAAGGGCACATTGAGAAGCTGACATCCCGGACAAAATCAAAAAACCAATGCAAGAAATCGAAAAGTTCATCAGTAGATTAATTGTCAACAAAAGCCCACTAGGAAAAACGTCAATGGTGGACATAGCAAATAGAATGGGCATTGCCCTGGAAGAAATAACAGTATTTGATGAACCCATGAGAAAATACATGTGGGGTGCCAAATCTGAAATGCGACTAAGACAGGTTGAAACAGAACCTTGGTTAACAACAAAGAAAATCATCAAATGAAAAATCATAGATACCAAAGAAATTGTAAATACAATGAAAAACAAAGAGATACAACGAACACTAGAACTGGACATGAAGAGATATGAAAAAGAGAACCCTCGCTGTACATTTGTGAAAATCATTAAGAGTGCTGAAATGATGTGAAGGCAAGGAATAACAGAACCTGTTGAAGTCTGTGAGATGACAATGAAGACACAAAAAGAGATGTTGGAGGAGGAAGAATTGTTAACGTCAACACAATTAATACTATCACCAAAGACACAGAAACAAATAGACAGGATAAACATAGAGAAATGGGGAGCCTCCACACCAGAACACATGATGAAATAGATTGACATGGATGATGAGAGATTCTTAGTCGAAATAAAAATAACTAAGGAGAAAGAAGAAATTCACTCCAGGAATTATCAGTACGTGAAGGAGGAGCAAACAGTAGCATTGATGAAACTAATGTTCACAGAGGCATTCACAAAAACCAAACTAGAAGAGATGCTAAAACCATGCAATCAGTTAGCAGTGGATGCAAAATTCATTATGTCAAAATTGGAAGTGGATGACAAAATCCAAGCAAGAATGAGCAGGAGAGGCTTAATGCAATTCTTCTGGGAAACATTAAAGGAAAGTAAGATAAATTACCCAGCCACGATTGGACTGGCAACAGCACTGATAACATCAGAAGACTATAGAGCAGTGTTTCTCAACCTTTTTCAGCACATGGACCATTATTCCTTCAAAATATTCCTATGGACCACTCATACTTTTAAACTGTTCCATTTTCACACTATAATACTTAAAAATAACAAAATAGTACATATATTTACACTTGAACAGTTATTTTAAAAAGTCAGGGGTTTAGTCGCTAGTGACTACCTTGATCTTGGTGTTTTTGACACAAGATATCATAATTAATTTTGATGCAGTTATTCAGTCTTAGCCTGATTGTTCCTCTGCTGTTGAGGTCTAACCGATTTCTTTTTCTACTAAAGACATCCACAACAGCTGAAAATCCAGATTCTGCCATCCATGTAGAAGGGAAGGAAATTATACTTGGTTCTACTTGTTGAAAAATATTTGGGTGTGACTCTTTTATCGATAAGTAGCCAAAGACCCCTTCTCTTTCAACTCTTTTTCTAATTTTTAAATCCTGTTTCAAATCCAACAGCATTTCAGCCAACTCAACGTTTTCATCTCCTGGCTCATAATTTTCTAGGTCTACAAACCAAAGTGGATAGTCTTTCTTTAATATATCGCTGAATCTTCTCTCAAAGTCTATATGAAGACCTTCAAGATGGGCAATGCATGCAGAAATACATTCTGATATAGGAGAAGTTGTTTTGAAATTTTGAAATGATTCGAAATTTTTTTTCTCAAATTGTTTCTTCCAATATTTCAATTTCCCCATATAACCTTTTATCTTTTGAGCACCGGTGACTAAATCTGATCTTCTACCTTGTAGCTCAAAGTTAAGCAGATTCACTGTTTTAAAGATATCACTCAGGTAGAATATTTTTGATTTAAACTCAAGAAGTTTTTCCAAAAGTTCCATAGCTTTATCAGCTTGCTTCTGGGAGTTGTAATGAGTCAATTTGGACTTAAACATGAGAAAATTGATTAATGGTTCCCACAAATTCACTAGTCTTTCAAGGCTCAGACCTTTTGACAACCATCTTACATCTGTGTGAAGTAATAACGTTTTAAAATTTTCATTCTCACAGAATTGCACAAAAAATCTATCATTCACTGAGTTTGATTTGACAAAGTTGATTGCATGTATGGCAGCGTTGAGTGCTTCTTGCATGTCTCCTCCTATATTCTTAGCGACCAAATGCTGTCTATGGATAATGCAATGGATATGAAATATGTGAGGAGCGACAAATTTCATTCTAGAAACAAAGCCTTTCACCTTTCCAGTCATGGCAGCAGCTCCATCTGATGCGATTGTGATCAAATTAGTCAATGGAATATTTTTATTATTAAAATACTGCATTATTTCATTGAATATGTCTTCTCCAGTAGTAGTTTCAGGTAAAGATTTAATGAATAACATTTCTTCTCTTATATCATCTTCATGTATGAATCTGACATAGCAAAGGAGAATAGCTTGGTTATGAATTGTGCTCTCATCAACCTGGATAGAAAACTTTGTCTTTTGCAGAATTTCCACTATCTTCTTCTCAACAAAATTAGACATTTCATCCTGTCTTCTGGTAATAGTGTCGTTTGAAAGTGGAATTGTACTCAGGGTAGATGCAGCATCTTTTCCTAGAACCTCATTTGCGCATGCTATCATAGCAGGCTTGACAAGCTTCTCACCATAGACTTGAGGTGCTCCAACTTTGGCAATAATTTCAGAGACCAAATAACTTGGTTTTAGTGTCTTTGCCTTTGCAGTATTCATCTTTTTCACAAAGTCAGATAGTTTGACTGGCTGTCTTTTCTTCAGATTCTCAAAATAGTCTATATCTTTACCAACAGATGATGGATGCTTTGATTTCTGGTGCTGCTCCAGCTTAACTTTTTTCATTGAATCATTTGTCAAGATGGCACCACATTCAAGACACATAGGTTTTGAATCTACAGATACAAAGCCAAACATGATGAAGTCTTCTCTGTAATTCCTCTTTGTTTTTTTAGCAGGTGGTTCTGACATTCTGATCTGAAAATAAAAATACTGAATTTCTTAATTCTATAAATTGAAAATATTACGTTTATTATCAAACAACAGGATTTTGGCAGAGAATATTTTGATAGACACGTATAATATATGCAACCTTTATAATTCCTAACAATATACCTAGCAATGTTTTAAACAAACTGTAAAAACAAATATTTGTAAAAAAAATATATATTTATGATAAAAACAGTTATTTGCTTCAGTATTCTAGTATAGCATAAAATTTGTCTATGAAACATTAATTAAGCTATTTACATGAAATTGTAATACAAATTAAATATCTATTAACAAAGTGCTACATTAAACTAGACTTAAAAAATTTTTTGTGGATATTATAGGAAACCTTTGTGGACCACTAGAAATATTCTGTGGACCACAAGTGGTCCACATGGACCANAACAGTTATTTGCTTCAGTATTCTAGTATAGCATAAAATTTGTCTATGAAACATTAATTAAGCTATTTACATGAAATTGTAATACAAATTAAATATCTATTAACAAAGTGCTACATTAAACTAGACTTAAAAAATTTTTTGTGGATATTATAGGAAACCTTTGTGGACCACTAGAAATATTCTGTGGACCACGTTGAGAATCACTGTACTAAAGCATGCTAGCGTTTTTAACTAACTTGTATTCCATTAATGCAAAAAATTGACATTTGAGCTGTTTTGGTTTTTTTGTGTAAAGAACATAAATTTGCTTGCATTTTCTATTGGAATAGTAGTGTTTCCTAGCACTTCACAAGTATCATACTTAAAGCATAACTATTTTGTGAATGACTAACATATGGTAAGAACACATTTGGATTGAAAGAGGGACACAGTCAGTCTTCCCCTATACCATGGGATGACATTGTCGAGGATGTCAATTTAAAAATGCTAGATATTAATTGTATAATCCACCGACGTAGAATTTAATTGGGACATCATTAATAGCAATACAGAACTCATAGCTGTGGATGTCCAACATCAATGAAAGCTGACTCTCTTTCAACAAAGTTACAAATTCTACATTATGTTTACAAAAATGGATAATTCTTTGGAGGATATTGGAGAATAAAACTAACTATGAACCCTATATTTTCTAGTTCTCTTGATGCACTTGTCCCGAAATTTCTAAGCAGTATCTTCATTATTAAAGCATCAAATTTATGCTTACATACATGCAGCTGCTTCTTCAATTTTTCTCACCAAAATCCATCAAGATACTATGATATCGTTTAGGTTGATAAAAGAATTCAAAATGCTATGGAAGAAAATGATGCAAAACGCTTGAAGAGATTGACTACAAATGCTCAGCAAGCTTACACCCAACTTCGAGATGTTAAGCGCCAATTGGCTTCTAATTTTAAAGGAATGACTATTAGCCGGTTGGAGTTTTTAAAGCGCAAAAAGCTTACTCTAACCAACAAGTTGGAAACTATTAATGCAGAAATCGCTTCTTTACAGACATCCAAAACTCAAGTTAATACAGGTTTAACAACACTTTAGCATTTACAATTTTTTCAAGGATTTTAGCAATTTCAAACGTATATGATTTTTAGAAGAATTGTTTTCTGAACCGGAGACTGTAGAATTTGATGTAATGGAATCTAGCTTTGATCAAAGTCATTTGCAGGAAGAGGTTTCTTCGGAAATTGAGGAAGACGTCGATGATCTTCAGTATGTACCAAGGTCTGCGGGTACGCCTTAAAGTTAATTTTATATAAATTTCCAAATCTATATATTTGAATGCTTAAATTTATATGCTAATATTAAGAGCCTCTGCATATATATTTTAGTCCTGAATTTCATATTTTGAAGAATGTCTAACGGTAAGTATATCACTTGAAAGCGGCTTCCATGAATCATGAAGTAGGAAGATAACAGACAATAAAATGTTTTTCACTAACTGAAACGGACATGAAACTAGCAGATTTAGTTTAGTAGCTGATTAAACTTGTTTCAATTTGTTATACATTAGCACCGCCATGATTTTGAAATCGCCCCAGAAATCTATGAAAGCTTTGCTTATAATTTCCAAAATCAAATTCTTTTTGGATTAGAAACCCGCTGAATTATTTAATTACTGCAAATTGGACATGGCTGCACCTCTTGATACTTAGGTATTGTTATTGTAAAATCATTTCAATATCTCTGTTTGTTGACGTTTGTGTTATTTAATGATGAAATGTATTTTTTATATCAGTATTAGGTAAAATAAAAACAGTTTTTAATTTGATCTTAGCATTTTTTGTTTTATAACATGTCTCACTTTAGAATACTTTTGCATTTATTACATAATTTATTACTTTTCTCCTATTGCTTCAATCTCATAAATTCTATGTAACAAATATTTTCATTATTTTTCAAACGCTGGCGCAAATCTTTAGATTAGCCATTTATTTATTTGTAATATTTAATTTTGAAAGTTCATTTAAATTATTTGTAATTTCCAATCATTCTAGTTTTTATTTTAGATGAGCTTTCGGATGAAGAAACTATTTTAAAGCCAAATTTTTTAAAAAAGTCTGTCTCATTAAAGCGGCCAAGTAAGTTTTTTACTCTAGAAACGTGTTTTCTTCCTTTATGGCAAAACGATTTCCGACCTAGTTAACTGTTTTTATTTGTTGAATACAACTTTTATTTGTTGAATAAACTAAAACTTATTTTCTTTATTCCCAATTTTGTTTTCCAATTTGAATAACTAGTTTAGATAGGTGGTAAAACGCTACCATCCTCTCACTTGCTTAACAAACAATTTGGTTTTTAAATATTTTATTTGAAGTTTCTTTCCATTCATTAGCACTTTCTGATAATTCTATAGCACGTAAATACATCAATTAGATTTTGAAATAATATTGTTTCATCTGGATTTTTTACATAAGCAAAAGTTATGATACAGATTAAAATTTTACACTTATTCCACTTAATCGTGATTATACAAGTTGAAACACAAAGTAGTTCAGATTGAGATATGATACCAAAATAACTATTTGCAATTTTTTCCTGAACATAATTTGGTATTCAAATTTTCAACTTACATTCTTCAAAAGTTAAAACATATAAAGCAGAATTTTGTGTTCATTATTTCAAACATGATCCCACAGATTATATTTTGTTTCGAAGATCTTGTTTAATTTGAATTACCTTGGGTACAATTAGATGCGTTAGTGGAAATATCGTTCCTCTATTTAGAGAAAACAAAATATGGAAAACATGCATTTACATGAAAAGGTTTAAATATGGAATTTCTTATGGAAGCTGCTTTAAAAGAAATGTCTTCTGGAAAAGTTTAAGAGTTATGTTATTTGAGGAGTCGATAGTGGACATATTATAGAAAATAATGATTTTATTGGAAATCTCAACTTTTCATGTTGAATCCTCAATGTCTTACCAAATTTATTTCAATGAAGTAACAATAGCATAGAAAATTTAAATGGAGATTCTGTGTTGGAATGTTAGTAGAATTTCCTTTTTCATTATCAACGTCATAATGTAAGAAAGCTTTAAAATGTGGATTAGAATCCAACAGAATGCTACTCATATCCCGCGTTAGCCAACTAGAGATGTCTTGTAATGTGATAAATTTTAGTTAAATAATTTGTGGATTTTTTTCCGGTACTATAGTCAATGGGCACATGATGAAGCAATGAAAATAGTACATTTGCAGTTGCTTTTAAAGTTATTCCCATTGACAGAGTAATTTTAATGTTACACATTAAAATATAAGAAACAATTAACGCTTTTGCTAATTAATCTCAACGCTCTTGTAGTGCTATTTGACGTCTTGATTTAGAGTATTACCTTTATAAATGTCAAATTCCTATAAAAATTTGTTTCTGCTAGCAATCATCAATGAATTGCAATTTTTCTCTAGTCATATTACATAGTTATGTTGACATAAATTGACAGATTATTTAATTTATACATAATTATATATGCTTGATTTCCGTAGTTTTGATAGTTTGTTATGCTGTAATTCATGTATTTCCAGCTCTAATTACAATTGGAATACATTCCTGTTAAATTTGAACTGTGGAATAGTGGAATTTCTCATCAAACAATTGCTCATGAAGAAATTTGGCAAATATCATCAAGCGTTAGTCATTATCGTCAATTTAGAGCCAAATCTCTTAAAATTCTACATGAATGCAATTTGTAAAATATCTAAGCTTATGCCCATTTTTAACATGTTGAAGGAAATATTGGAAACTCCTGTTTTACTTCTAATTAAGCCTTATATAACCTTGCTTCTCCGGATTTTATACGTTGTTAGATGTTTACTAGCAATAACTGACAATAATGAAGAACACTAAGAATGTGGCAACAAGTGAATAAAACAGAGCAGCGTTAAAATAAATATAGTACTAAACTGAATCTGGAAGGGATGTTTAGAACAAATAGAATGGGGGTGTTTGCCATTGATTTACTGCATACAAGTGGCTGAAGATTGATTTGACGTAAATAGTTAATAAAAGTTTGAAACGGATTTGATTATCAGCACTGTCAAACGATGTAGGACAATTACATAATACATAAAAATGCATTGGCCTGAATATTTGCAACATTTATTCTGTTAAATCTAATGAATTGCTAAACTGAACACTTGATAATGCATATTATTGGTAGGTAATCCCAAAACAATGGAAAGACTTATGATGTATGTACATGTTGAAAACAATGTTTCTTCGCGTAAAGGCGCAATGTATTGCGTGAGAACAATGCATGTGGAATTTAATCATCTAAGAGTACACTGTTCAAATCAATAAATAATATATTTGTGTAGTTAAAGTGACTCAGGTTAACAACATGGAAGAATTGAATAATTGCACATAGTGATAATTGCCTAACCACTAGTGCCATACTTTACACCTATTGCAAATTTTCTAATTGTTATAACTATTTGATACTTTTATAACATTTGACCAGCACAAACGATTAAACGTTTAAATATAAATTTATTCTCAACATACACTTAATCAATGCTATGTACTTAAGTTTTTGTTCCTTCAAATCAATCTATCTCTGGCAGGGTAGTATTAGTAGAAATTACTAGTAGTAAAGACAGCATTACATTTCTAGATCAATTCTCTTTCTAAAGGAACTCATTGTCGTATGTTAGCATTTTTTAAACTTATAAAAACCTACCACATTATAATTTAACAAAGGCCCGAGGATTGACTCTTAAACAGAAATCAAGATCTAAACTTTTTACATGCGCAGCATAAAAAATATTTTTAAAGGAACCTTTCCTTATTGTCGCCATTTGAAACTGGAGTTACCAATTTTGTGAAATAAAAAATATTGAAAAATTCCAATCTTGTAAAAACGCATTTAAAATTTTCTTAAAAAGTATGTTTTTGTGGTAAACCATGACTCTGGATACAACTTTTACAATAATGTCATATGACAGCTCATAATAGAAACATTGTAAAATAATTGTTTTGTAATTATTGTGCATAGGTATTTTGGGAATTTAATAACGTCAGCCATTCAGGTAAATTACCAGTTACTTGATTGCAAGCAATTATCTGAATTTCGTATTTGATATTACTGAATTATTTAAAATTTTGTTCTTTGTGTTTTAAAAAATCACACATGCTTTTGATACTTTGACACAGATGATGATGAAAAATGATGTAAATAAGTAAGAAAAATCAAAGACACAACATCTTCAAAGGGTATGTACAGGAGGGAGTTACACTGCTTCAATATTTAAAATTTTATTTCAAATGCTACCACATGAATTCAGAGGTTAGATCTCATATTTCCCAATTTTTTCAAATTGCACTCCTCTCAATTATATGAATTCTCGCAATAGATTTCTATACATCGCCTACTAATTGTAACCCCATTTCTTTGTTTAACGAAATATAATTCACAATAGTGTTCTTGTGAATCAAATATTGAGTGTTGGAATATTTTCAAACTAATGTAAAATAACTTGACAAAGTTCGAGAATTTTCGGTGTTCACGATAATTTTGCGGCATAAAAAGGTCTTCAGCTTAACACTAGTTAGTATCATGTTCAACAGGTCTTGAACGAT
The DNA here is from genome assembly GCA_900660155.1 of Hofstenia miamia. Classification (NCBI taxonomy): domain Eukaryota; kingdom Metazoa; phylum Xenacoelomorpha; order Acoela; family Hofsteniidae; genus Hofstenia; species Hofstenia miamia. Next base: position 191,293 of record CABFPE010000184.1, read on the forward strand.
TTTTTAATACCATGGGCCTCGTACATGATGAGTTACAAATTTTTTAAATCCTGAAAAAGTGAAAAGCTAACTATTTTCATGAAATTTTATATGAAAAATTGAAGTTATTAAGTTAAGCTGAATATATATAAAACTGCATTGTTTATTTTAATCACCTATTGTTTTCTAATAAATAACAAATGTTGATTTAAACCGTGTCTTTTTCAAAGAAATATGCTTAATCATTTTTTCAATGGCAACTTTTTTTACGAGCTCTGGTTTTCAGATCGGCATTAAAGGTTTGCGAACGCTTTGTGTAGAATCTGTCTATAAGGAAATAATGAAGGTAAGGTCAAGCTACTTAATGAACTTTGAGAATTGTGTGGCATATATATTGGAAACATGGAAAATGTGTTTATATTTTCGAGAATAATTTAGGGGGATCGAAGAAGAATGGTAATGCATTTATGTAGATATTGTACAATGCTGATTACATATACTATCACAGTGATTTTTTATGCAATGCAGTCAGTCCACCTTTGGAAAATATATTTATTCTTGTTTGAAGTTTTGAGTGATGCCTCTAAAATTTGTTTCCGATTTAATTATGGTTATTTTGGACTTAGATCATGCTACGTGAGCATCAATAGTTGATCATTCGCGTGTGACTTATTAATTACCATAAAATTCTCAGTAGGTGAACATGCAGATAACCTTCAGATGCATTTCAAATCATTTTAAATATTTATTAAAAATTTCAATTTTATATCCGTGAAATTAGGGTGAATTCATTGTTTTTCAATCACAATAATTGACAATTGAGGACATTATAACTTTGAGGAATAAATTTGCATCTATATCATTTGATAAAAACAAGTGTAATTGGTAGTTGTTTCATTGATGATTTTTTCGACCAGATTTGCCTATTTTTCCATTTCAAAGTGCAATCCGATTTCGACAATTTCAACAATGCTTTTGTACTAATTAGGCAATTTTTTACTCTTAGTCTACACTGTAGATATATTATTAGGTTCTGCATTTCAAAAGGAACCCCTAATGGCCTACATTGCATTTTGGATTTATACTTGGCGGCCTTTCTATGATTGACTCCCGCCATATAATTTGATTGATCGTGTTTAATAGGATTAATTTTTTATTTAACCACGTAGTGCCCAAGCACAGACAACACATTCAATTTTTTTGTGTTTTTTGTACAAGAAGAGATCATTAGAAATGATATTCCATCTTTGAGTTAAGCATGTAAATATTTCACTAGTTTTTCTGGTTTGGTTGCCTAACTGCCTAACTCCAGGCAGTAGATGTATGGAAAGTTGACTATGTTCACAATATTGAAATGAAAATGTTAAGACAAAGGAAACTTTATCAAGGCATTCTTATTCAATTCAATGCATAGGAAGGCTTTTGTAAATATACACTACTGGGTTCGATTGAAATTATCATCTGCCTGCGAGATAATTGTATGGTCCCTACATTTATTTGGATACAAATTTGCATATACAAGCTTATCTATAATAGAATCTATTAAAAAATTATAAAAACCCTCTGAGCTGCAAATTTACAATTTCATCTTATGGAATGAATTTGGCTGCTAGCAGCAGACTAAATCATTAATGATTCTATCGCTGACCTTACGTTGCTCTAGGTATGGGAATATTTTTTGAGTCCTTAACTAATTTGAGACATCGTAAAATATTTTCAAAATATGCCAAAAACTGCCAAAAATCATGTCTCAATTTCAAGGTTTGAGTATATAACAAATGATGTGTTTAGTATGCTAAAGGGGTAAGTGAGACATTAATTAAATTTGTACAATATTGAAATTACACATCGATTTCACTGAAGTTGCAAATTTGCAACTACGGACATCAGAGAGTTAATATATATATTGCAATAACCGAATATATTTGTGCAGTTAAAATACTGCCACATGCAGATTTGTTGTAAATAATAGTAAATTTATTAAATGTAGTAGGTAAGTTTTAATTTCATTAACATTTTATTGAGCGCGTAGGTTTTACATTTATATGGCATCGCATTATGCTTAACCAAATATATGCATCGTATTCTGTCACATCCCACGCAGTTATCTTTCAATTTCATGGCGCAAATCAATTCCACGAATAAGTTTCTCAATACATTAATATTCTTCACCAATATATTCTTTTGTATTTGTAGGGGGGGGGACATTCTTGAGATGACCAAAATTCTCTTCTTCCATATTCGTAAAATTTATTTGCAGTTAAATTTAATTTTAATAGACAAATTACTCATTTAAGTTATCAATATATTTTGTTTTCTATGTGTTGACGAAAAATCTCTGTAAACTTTAAGCTTTTTAGAGCATCTAGTCGATACCTGAAATCACGAAATAAGTGATAAATTATTTAGAAAAGCTGATTGACGATCATTCGAACGATCAATTCTTACGCCGCCTGAGCAAAAGCGGCGTGCGTGAAACTGAGGATACGATTGGAATTGATCAAGATTTAGAAATTCCTCGATCACTTTGGAATAAACTTTATAAACATCAACGCACCGGTTTAAAATTTATGTGGAAATTACATAAAGAAAAGACCGGTGGCATCATTGGAGATGAAATGGGACTTGGGAAAACGATTCAGGTAATTTATACAATAATTTCACAATGTTCCAAGATAATCGTTGCGGCATTATTATTGTTTAGCAGCCCATTCTCTAATCAACACCCCCCTCTACACACACATACATACGTCACTTCAGTGCAATATTACTAACTCACGTTGCTCTTATGCCATTATCTATTTATCTTCACCTAGAGTACACCAATAAACAAAGATTTATGTCTTTAATATCACATTAAATTTTTAGTAAAAACAACATTTAATAAATTTTATTCCAAAATTGTGTCTCAACCATTTTGTGAACATTTTCAGAAGAACATGATCTTCCACAATGTATAAATATATTTTACTTCTCTCAACATAAGAAAAGACTGGAGAGAATTCTTTAGTGATTTTAATGCGATGTATAGTTCTCGTATAATATCAAAACTGGATCACTTTCAAATTAGTGCTCCAGCTTGAAAGAACTCACGCAATCATTACTTTTAATGTGCTGCTATCACAAGGAGCCTTCCAGATCAACTTTTCAATGAATATCATTCGATTTTTTTATTGACACTAGCTTCCCTAATCTTCTGAACGAAGACGTTTAGTATTATTAGTTAGGAAGGCTAAATCAATAAGTCTTAGCGGTATACTACCTTGCAAACTCTTTGTACTTTTCTGAAGAGCCATCTGTAATAGAAACTATAACTTTAATGTAGTTAGGTTATTTTACAGTACATAGATATGCACACACAAATAAAACTAAATGGATATTAATAATGAAAGTGATCGTACGACATCAAAAACGCTAAACTGTCATCTTTGTACACAAGAAGAGATTTATTTCATGTGACATATTTACGTCATTACAACGAAGTGTGTCATTTGACATAAATTGTCATGACATTATTGTATGCAAAATCCGACCTTTAGCAATCTATATCTGCTGTTGCAACTATATTTGCATGTTATTTTGGAACCTAAGGGCACTCCCAAAAATACTGATCTTATGATAACTAGCTAGCCCACTTTTGTGCTTGCTGATAAAAAAATATTAAAACACATCGTAAATTTGTCAAATATCCATTAAATATTAGAAAACAAGCAATATGTATTACTGTAATTTGCATGCATGGGCTTTGCATTAATAACTGCTATACATAATACAATTGTTGTGAAGTAGTCAACGTTCTCAAGTTTTGAGATTTCAGGCTGGTAGCCAGAAGTTGCAGAATTGCTGGTTGAATTTCTGTCTCTAATTTAACCACTGTGGAGGAACAAAGTATCTAAAGCCCAATCATAACAATCCAACATGTCAATTAAACCTTAAAGTACTTGCAAGTATGTTTGAGGAGTGTCAAGCATCTATTTTCATGTAACAGCGATCCCTATACTCAAGTACAAGCTTTTTCTTATTTACTAGTAATTCTCAGTTTGTGCCAACTTTTTTTCCATTATTCATTAGTTATTTTAAATTATTTCAAAATCTTAGCCAAGCACAGCACATGTCCAAGAAACTCAAGCCCATTCAAATTTTTTTTAGGCCAGGAACAGCCTACTTTTATCTCTCAGTATATGTAGGGATGACATCGACAAATTAAAAAATTACAGTCTAATTTTGATGTGTTTTCTATTTTTAGAAGTTGTTAATTTTTTATTAGAATTACTCGTTTGCGCTAAATTTTCACGGAAGGTATTGGCACACTACTAACTAAATCATTTATTACTTTATTCGATGTAAAACGAGATTTTGTTTTGTACAACAAATTCTACTAGCATTTGAGCATCAATGCAACTCAACGTTATTTGTATAACGTGTCACAACGAATTGTACTTTTATTTATCATGCAACGAATCTATATAATGTAGATTTCGGTAGTGTTAGTATTACACGCAAAAATTCCAAAACCATACTTTCTCTTGATAAGCGATATATTCGAAGTTATTAATTGTTGAAGATATATTTAATATACTAGTAAACAAAGTCTAAGAACCAATTGCTTGCGCGAATATCTAGATATTGATATGTATCTTTCAGAGCCATTCATAAAGAATGAATTTTTTAAAAGCATTTTTATTCAACTACCACATACAATAAATAGTAACAAAGTTATACAACAAATAACAAGACAGATGGGGTCGTAATTATTGTTGAATTTGCCCCTTTCCAATTTCATTCAGTAACAAAGTCGCCAAACTGAATGTCATATTTCATGTCAAATTTTTTAGCCAAATTTACATCAATTAGTATCAAAGGATAATAGAAATAAGAGTTGAGTGTGTTCCAAAACTTTAAGACCACTGGACTTGGTTATTGTGACCTCAGATACCAAAGATGGCTGAACTACAATAAATTGGTTTGTCAGTAGGAAAATAGAAATACCAGAATTATGTCACATACACTAATAAACTATAAAATTTTACCAATCAGAGTTTAATAAAATACAACAACTTATGTATTTATATATGCCATTCTTTATAGTTCTCCATGATTTGCATTAAATTTTTATATCCAATTTATTTCAATTCTAAATAATTACATGATAAATTGTGCATTGAGTAATTGTTAGTGTAGGTAATTGCATTTCTCACAGCGCTTCAAGTTTCAAAGGTGGTAAATGAAATGGATGCTTCCTATAGAGGACTGGGTCCTACTCTAATTGTCACACCAGCTACAGTTCTTCATCAATGGTTGAAGGAATTTCATCATTGGTCACCAATGTTCAGGGTTGCTATTCTCCATTCTTCAGGTATCCTTATTTAATATTTTCTTAGTCACGGTATATGAAATTAATGTCTATTAACTAGATTTAATTTTTACATTTTGTAGGATCTAGTGTAACGTCAAGGCGCCATCTAGTGTATGATGTGTTTGCACATCGCGGAATTCTGCTAACTTCTTATTCCACAGTAAGCATTGCTGCAAAGTTGCTTACTTCAAAGCATTGGCATTACATCATATTGGATGAGGGTCACAAAATTCGCAATCCATTCGCTCAAATCACTCAAAACTGCAAGGTTTTTATCTTTGCATGCTTCAAATTCAAAATTGTAATTTTCGCCGTGGTTGATGAATATTTTCTGTTAATCTTAAACTGCCTAAAAATGTATTAAGATCTTTAATGGCTCCTTGAAAAAGAATTTTAAACCTTAAATTTGGAACTAATAGAGCTATTTAAAATCAGAGAGCACCACATGATAGAGGCATCACGACCTCTGACTTTGTACACGGCACCTTTCATTGGGATTTCTATTGTCAATCTACATAAAAGAAACATTGGGACTTCTGTGGTCAATCTACATAAAAGAAACAGTTGAGTTTAGTAGTTGCTTCCATGGTCTTTAGAACTCCTTATTAACTGAATATTAAGTATGAAGAAAATTTTAAACTTTCTTATAAGTGAAATTTTCATTCAAAATTTAATCTTTTCAACAATACACTTAGGTATAAAATTTAAACAATATATGAAAGCCTGTTTCCCAATAGATGTGTGATTGTCCAATTGCTTCCAAACTTACCACGCTTGAGAATTTCTTTTAACTTCGAGGCAACCGAATGTATCCTTTTAGTAGAACTTAGACAGTTTAAGGCTAATAAGTCCTATTAAATTAAAGGAACTTATGCTATTATTCAGTACTATTTTCCATTAACGATTCCAATCGTACGACATTCCAATCAATTGAGTTTTCTATTTTTAGAGAATATTGTGTTATATATTGTCAATCAAAATTTTCAATATGAAATACGTTTTTTTGCTAAATCTCTTAAGTATACTCTCGGCTTCTTTTTATATTTTTGCATTTTAATTACGTTTATTTCGTACAAAAGTTTTTTTAAATGTTGATTTATATGACAGCTTTTTCATAAATTGCAAAATGAAGTTATCTTCAAAGCAGTTTTATTCCACTACTACTAAGTGCTTTCTACAATATATGTAAATTTTCTCCCTTAAGTAATTCTTATTCATGCTAAATCACCAAACTGTTGATATCACATTACCATTAGTACTTTGCATAACGATGCACACAATCATCTTAACTAAATAATTTAATCAGTTATTGCGATTCTTAGATGTTTTCAACTCCTCATCGACTTCTATTATCCGGATCACCGATGCAGAATAACCTGCGAGAGCTATGGTCATTGTTCGACTTTGTGTGCCCGGGTAAAATGGGAAGCTTAGATGTTTTCTGCGAACAGTTGGCTGTTCCCATTACCAATGGCGGTTACGCAAACGCAAATCAAGTCCAAGTGGAAACCGCTTATCGGTTAGCAATGAATATTATGTTACAATTTTTGAATTGTTGATAAAGTAATTGATTTAGGCATTTATACTATTTTCATTAATAATTGGTTAAGAAAGCAATAGTCAAGAATATTTGGAAAGTTTTCGTATAATTTTTCGTGATTAACAATTTTTCAAAGATAGCGCATGAATTTACATGAACAGTGATTTGGTAAAATCAATGACATCACTAACCCTATGACATGATATTTTTTCATATTCTATATAGGGAACTTTTGGTAAAAATATTCGCATAATACATAGGAGTCCCGTTTTTTAGCAAAAATGATTTTTTGCGTTTATTTGTTCGAGAATGAATAGGTCCTGGAAATGATAAGTGTGGGGGTAAAAGATACTCAAACACTATATCCAACAATATTTTCGGTATGTATATGGTCTTCTCTTGCTATATCGAAGAAGTACATAACAGGATGTATATGTATTTAGATGGCCATGAAAGTCTTTAATGTTGGAATAAATTCCATGTAGAGGGCGTTAAGGTTCACCATTTTGCTCAAAGATGTCCTTAAGTACTATATTCTGGCTTGCTTTTCATGAATTTGTGGGTGCCTTTTTTGCTGGTATTCGTAGTATACTAAATTTTGAATGATAGTTTCTTTGATTATTTCATTTTAATGTCATTAGTAAAACGTCAAATGTTGGGTTGTGTGGTGCAGTAATGCTACTACCATTCATTCTGTTCTGCTGCCACCCTTCGCTAATTGTGGTATTTGAATTATAGTTGCCCACACTCCAAAGTATATAGTGAATCTCCACTCTGCTATGGGTAGCAGCTGATAGCATTGGCGATATTTGCTTTCAAAGTAATATAAAGATAGATCGAAGGCTTTATTCCACAGATGGTTATGAACCAAATTAAATAACTCGAGAACAAAGGTCGAGATTGCTCATGCATGAAATGCAGTTAACATCTTCTGGTCATAACAAAACTCAACACCATTACTTTAGTTGCTTTAATCCAACTATTTTCTGTTTAGAGATTAACCCAAATAGAAAAAACATTCACTATAAGTATACTCCTTATACGCATTTGGAAAGTTTTTTTCAAAATCAATGATAACATATACAATTAGCAAATGTAGATTAAGATACAACCAGTAATGCACGGTTAAATTAATTTAACCATTTAGCCACTTACAAATAATTTTTGAATCATTTTAAACCATTTTAGCAATTCTTCATCACTTCAATAAAAAAGCTTGAAGACTTTTTTCTATTTCTTGATTGGCATATTCATAAATAAAAAAGCAATGAGTCTCTTCCTAATATTTTGTTGCTCTTTCTATTTTGAGAAAATGAGGCTTTCGAAAAACAGCGTTCAGCATTTCCTGGGAAAAGTAGTAAACTTAGCAAGAGTCTTGCAACTTCGCATAAATGTGATCAATTGTGGTAATCGACTTTGAAAATGCATATCATTTTTCAATATTACCCAGCTCAAGTTCATCCTCAATACTTTCATTTGTGCGTTCTCCTTCGCACGAAAATCTTACATTTTTGACGTTATTAAATTTCATATGCTACACTACATGTTTCATTAGCACCCACCGTCTTCATCTGATTAAATTTGATCAATTTTTTAATCACATAGTTTAACCAAAATAATTGTTTTATATAACCATTTCATTTAAACACTGGTTTAACAAGTGGCTTAACCATCTGTTTATCTGTGCATCGCTGGATATATCGATTGAGAGGCCTGACAATGCTCCTCTTCCTTGAGTTTTTCCTGATAGTAGCACATACATAAAAGGAGGACGTATATCGTCAATTATGCCATTTAATGTGTACAACTCTTGCGCACACTCAGGAACTACCTGAAACTTACATTACATAGTATTGTGGGCATTCCCTAAGAAACAGTAAATGAGAAAAAAGACTAAACACCATCGCCCTCAGATTATTTGCACTACCATGATCACGGGAAGTAATATTTTTATGAACTCCGTCACATCTAGTATGAGGTTTTAAGTGCAGTGATTTAGCTGTTTAAAATTCTTGTGCTAAAAGCGCTCCTCATGTGCAATTTCTGAACAGTGCTTCGTAGAGATGTCTAGACAGGATGTCGGTTGGTATGTATTGAATGCGTCGATTCTTTCATATGTGAGAATAGATGAACTTCCCCGTCGCATGGATGAAATCGATTTCATGCGAATGAATAAAATTGAGCAGATTTAATGTTTACGTCTCCATGCAATACAAGAGACGTTTTCTAAATGCTTGCAAAATAAAGAACAATAATGGGTTATTATAAATTGACCCCAGCGATTCTTTATGTGTGAGAAATAAATTTTCTATAAGATGGTATTTGCCAATAGTTCCTTCAAAATTTACTAAGCAATTCCATTTTTCTAAAAATGCTTTGTTATTTTAATAACAAATGTGAACTACTCGCGAGATCCGATCATTTCTATTTTCGCTCTAATTTCAAAAAAATTCAATAATTATTCTTATGATTAGAAGTGTGGTTTTTATTTTTAATTATGTTAAATTTAAAATGATCTTAAAACATTTTTTAGATGTGCATGTGTGCTGCGTGATACCATCAAACCGTACCTTTTACGCCGTCTAAAGAGCGACCTACAATCCAGTATAAAACTATCTCGAAAAAACGAACAAGTACTTTTCTGCCGTTTGACACCAACACAGCGCTCTCTTTACCGTCGAGTCATAGCTTCTCCTCTTGTTCAAAACATTCTCAATCGCAGAAGTAATTGCTTTTCAGGCCTGAATAAACTGCGAGCAATCTGTAATCATCCAGATCTTTGTGAATCAATGGACTTAGATTCCGTAAATTTTCAATGTTATATAAACTGTTTTTGTAGACGTCCATTGTAAACTTATTTACAAAACAATTTCCAAAAAGTTATTTTATACATGACAACATTCAAGTTTTTTAATTTATGCTTTAGAATTTATATGAAGAATGGCAAACGTCAGGTAAAATGATTGTCTGCGACGCACTCTTAAGAATTTGGAAGAAGCAAGGTCATCGGGTACTATTATTTACACAATCCAGAAGAATGCTCATGTTGTTAGAAAAGTTTTTGCAGGCTTCTCAATATACTTTCCTCAAAATGCATGGAGCTACGGCCGTTGGCATACGTCAGTCATTGATTAAAAAATTCAATTCAGACAATTCAGGTTTATTTATCAAATTTGCCACGATTCAATAGTCATTCACCAAATTGGTGTAGTAATATATATATATATATATATATATATATATATATATATCTTTGTGTGCACAACTATTGAGAACCATGTAAATCAATTGACAAAGGTGTTCTGAGATTATGGTTTGCTGTCATTTGGGGAAATGAAATGTTAATTAAGTTACAATATCTACTCTAATATTGTATTTTCTCATTGTCATTTTTTTTGTAAAATTTAGAAATTATCATGAGACGTTAACAAACTAACGGATATATTTTCTTACAAGAACATACCATGCAATTAACATTATATTGTAAGAAATGTTTAAATACAAAATCATGTTTGAATTTCCTGCAGTCAATATAATGAAGAGAAGCCTCTTCCAATTTTCGAGGTATGCTTCTAAGAGTTTTTCGATATATTCATTCGGGATATTGTGAAGTCCTTCCTCAGCAGCTTTCCAGAGTTCATCAACAGTATACCGACAGGCAATTTTGTCTTTGAGAATTATCCATAACTGCTCAATAATGTTTAAGTTCGGAGACTGCGCTGGCCAATTGCTCAAAATTGATAATCCAGAATCTTAAAAAAATGACCTGTTTCTCTAGAACTGTGACAAGAAGCTACATCTGCTGCAATATCTCTTTGTTTCACATAGGAGGCAATAAGTTTCAACTTAGTAGGTCAATATAGAGACGTTTATTGAGGGTTACATCGATGCGCACCACTTTCGTTAACCGGATGTCCAATGAATTTCCGCTATTTTTCATAGTTTCACAGTGTTATTTTGAGTTATCTCGCATTCCAATGCCCGAAGGCCTTCTCACAAAACATCTTCTTAGATGAAGTTCCAACTTGGTTTCATCCGAGAAAATCACCTTCCTACAGATATCAAAAGAACCTGTGAGATTCACATGGCAGCACCCCAACTAAGTCTATGTATTCGTTGCTTTTGTGTAAAAATGGCTTCAATGCAGCAATATGGCCATTCAGGAGTGGCTTTCATTGGTCTTCCCGATTTTGGCTTCATTTGAATTGATCCTTTTTTCTTGAATCGGTATATAATTCTAGATAGAGCTCTTTAATCTCGGAGGGAATGTAATGCTGCATAAATTATTCGGCAAATGAACAAAAATTATATAAATATTTAAGTTGGAAAGAATTATTGCCTTGAACTTTAATGAAAATACATAAATCTCCTCAACAATTCCCTGCTCAATAATTTTGCACACTCAAGCAGATGCACCTTTATTTTGAAATTTGTGGTGGAGACCACTAAGAGCCTTCTGTGTAATAATACTCAGCTCTTAACCCTCACCACATGAATTCCAAACTCGGAAATTGAATTATAATGATTTTGTAGGGGGTTCTCGATGCTTTTGCACACAACTGTAAACGCCGCGATCATAACTAATAATTTCATTTATTTATTTAAGGAATTGTACACTAACTACTAAAATACTTCAAATTTCAATCATTTTGTTCTCCTGCTTTCAGTACTTTGATCATTTTTTGATTGAGTAACAAATTTCAGTTTGCAGTTGAAATTTCACACATAGTTATGGTAAGACCAGAATTTTATGATAATGAGACAATTGTGTAAAGCTAAAAATCTAATTTTTTTCTAACACAGGTCAAATAGGCAGATCTTTCTCCGAATCCGAAGTTGTTTTTGCACTAATTTCATGTATATTAAAAGTAGTGCTAAAGCGAAAAAATGTGATATTCGGAGCTTCATTTGCATACCAGGTTAAAATTTAATTGTTATTGAATTACAAAGTATATTCAAACTAATTTTAACAGTCTATTATTCTTACTTTTCTATAAAGTGTACATTTTTAAAAATACACTAATGGCATAGAATTTTCACAATGTATTAATACAATGGCTTAGCACTGTTTTGTTTCACTTTCATTCTTTTCAATTAGTGTTCGTTTTCCTTTTGACAACTCGTGTTGGAGGCCTTGGTGTTAACCTTACTGGTGCTGACCGTGTAATAATTTATGATCCCGATTGGAATCCTTGTACAGATACTCAAGCTAGAGAACGCGCTTGGCGTATTGGTCAGAAGAAAGATGTCACCATTTACCGACTTCTTTGTGTAGGAACTATTGAAGAGAAAATTTATCACCGGTAAACATTAAGTAGTTAAGATCATTTGTCGTTAGGGTTGTAAGGACTACTGTTTTTTTTAACTAACCCAGTTAGCATCGCAATTTTCAAAATCTGAACTTGCACATACCCAAAACCAATTACTAATTTTAATATCACAAGTCACTGTATAACATCAAAAGCTCTAAAAATGTGTTCATATTTAAAAGAGCAACTCAGATTTGTTAACTTTAACAATTATATACTAGTTTTGTTTGTTGTACCCATGTCCCATATTTATGAAATGCATAAATATATTTAAATATGATAGACTCTAATTTTATGGTTAAATTATTCTTTGTTATTAGACAGATCTTTAAGCAATTCNCATAACTAATAATTTCATTTATTTATTTAAGGAATTGTACACTAACTACTAAAATACTTCAAATTTCAATCATTTTGTTCTCCTGCTTTCAGTACTTTGATCATTTTTTGATTGAGTAACAAATTTCAGTTTGCAGTTGAAATTTCACACATAGTTATGGTAAGACCAGAATTTTATGATAATGAGACAATTGTGTAAAGCTAAAAATCTAATTTTTTTCTAACACAGGTCAAATAGGCAGATCTTTCTCCGAATCCGAAGTTGTTTTTGCACTAATTTCATGTATATTAAAAGTAGTGCTAAAGCGAAAAAATGTGATATTCGGAGCTTCATTTGCATACCAGGTTAAAATTTAATTGTTATTGAATTACAAAGTATATTCAAACTAATTTTAACAGTCTATTATTCTTACTTTTCTATAAAGTGTACATTTTTAAAAATACACTAATGGCATAGAATTTTCACAATGTATTAATACAATGGCTTAGCACTGTTTTGTTTCACTTTCATTCTTTTCAATTAGTGTTCGTTTTCCTTTTGACAACTCGTGTTGGAGGCCTTGGTGTTAACCTTACTGGTGCTGACCGTGTAATAATTTATGATCCCGATTGGAATCCTTGTACAGATACTCAAGCTAGAGAACGCGCTTGGCGTATTGGTCAGAAGAAAGATGTCACCATTTACCGACTTCTTTGTGTAGGAACTATTGAAGAGAAAATTTATCACCGGTAAACATTAAGTAGTTAAGATCATTTGTCGTTAGGGTTGTAAGGACTACTGTTTTTTTTAACTAACCCAGTTAGCATCGCAATTTTCAAAATCTGAACTTGCACATACCCAAAACCAATTACTAATTTTAATATCACAAGTCACTGTATAACATCAAAAGCTCTAAAAATGTGTTCATATTTAAAAGAGCAACTCAGATTTGTTAACTTTAACAATTATATACTAGTTTTGTTTGTTGTACCCATGTCCCATATTTATGAAATGCATAAATATATTTAAATATGATAGACTCTAATTTTATGGTTAAATTATTCTTTGTTATTAGACAGATCTTTAAGCAATTCCTAACACAACGAGTTTTGAAAGATCCAAGACAGCGAAGGTTTTTCATGGAGAATGATCTTCATGATTTGTTCACTCTAACTGATGACGGTGACAATACTGATCCCAAATCACACACAGGTGCCATGTTTTCCGATGCAGTTGTGGAAGTAAATGAAGGTACACCCAACATTATTTTTCAATCTTTGCATCTTCAAAATAATTTATTTGAAAGTAATTATGTTATTTTTAGAATCCATTAAAAATGAAGAACCATCTTGTTCATATTCAAAACCAAGTCCATCTCTGATATCTAAGAAAAAGAAGAAATTGGTAAATAAAAAGCTAAAACGTCGTTTGAAAACAATTCTTGACAGTTGGGGGATAGCTAAGACGAAAGAAGTACAATCTAGATTAATGAGCGCACGCAAGTTGATTTTACTATGTTACAAAGCGCACACAGCTATTATTCCGCGGGAAATAAATATTTTTGAATGATTTACATATGAAGACTTAAAGAGATTATACTAAGCATATTTTCATTAATTTCACAAATTTTTTTCATGTATTTCAAAAAATTGGGTTTTTGCTGTTTTTCATTTATACGTGCGCTTTGTAATTTTTTTTAATATCTCTGCGAATATTGGTCGTATAAACTTCGCACCTAGTGCATTCGATTGCAAATTAAAAATTACATCTAGATAAGTTCTTTAAAGTAGTCTGAGACATGGCCTACTATGTTTTTATTTTGAATATTCCTTCAGCAACTTACTATATATATAGATAAATTAGGGAATATTGATCGTATGGACTTCGCACCTAGTGCATTCGATTGCAAAT
>CABFPE010000184.1:218503-252245 GCA_900660155.1 Hofstenia miamia
TTTAAGATATATATATAATCCATTCATTACTTTTTGAAAAATCTTGCTAACAAATAGGCAGTCAGACAGAGGTGAAAATTGGGCCTCTTTGGTGAATTTAGAAAATAAAAATACTAATTAAGATATAGGGATGGACACAAAGTCACACGTTATTGACTTCAATTTAAAATTTGCAAAAAAATTAAGCTAAAGCAACTAAATGGTATTTGCATTATGTTCGTAGACTGGGGTAAAAAATGACCCCAAACAACGTTCACCTAGTATATACTAATATTTATGCACATTTATAATATTTGAAGCACTGGATCTAAGGAATTAGCTTAGACATAAATTCAGGAAAAGTTACAAAATTTCAGTTACTTTGTACCAGTATGTTATTGCGCATTGAAAATGGCAGATTTTTTCTTTTTTTAAATTTTTATAGATATTTTACCATGGTTTAATATTTTCTCTTTAATACTATTTTTTCTAAAATTATGTCTGTTGTATTTGTGAATCATTAGGCAACACGGGTTTTATTATACAGCACTTTTTGTAGATATGGCGATTACAGTCCTAAATGGGTTACTCATTGCTTATTACATATTTCCCATTTCAGCACCTCAACTTAAGAAAAACTATAAAATATAGCGAAAGGGATATTCAGAACTGCCATGAACGTCCAGTTTTTAACCAAAAAATTTTATTATTCTTAAATCGACAAACTTGTGATGGGAATCAGAAAACAATAAGACCACAAGACATGTGTAGTAAGACTTATAAAAGAATCACAATCCCTTAAACAGAGATGAAATCCACCCCAGCTGTTTTTGGTGTGTTAAAATGTTATTTAAATTGTAGTGTAAATATTAATTGATTTAAAAATATGTAACTATTTTAGCAATTGAAATGTCTAAAATTAGTAAATTCCCATTGTGTTGGCAAAAGTCGATTCATATTTTTTGCCAGAATTGGATATGAGGCTGACAATATTTCGCAGTAATTTCCTTGGATCCTCCGGTCCCAATTTCAATGAGACAAAGCTGATGTTTTAGTCAGGTTAAATGAGTTGAGTTAAAACACTTCTAATTTTGTTTAAATTATAATTTAGAATTTAATTAATCATCTTGTAATTAGTAATTCAAAATCACGTTCATTGCTTACTACATACTAAGGCAGACTATATAATAGACCATGCAAATCGAGCCATAAAATATTGATTTATTATGTCTTAATTGCGCCTACAGATTGAAAGTAGTACTGGTGTTTGTGAACATTTCACATGTAAAATCCACGACTAAACTCAAATTTTTTGCCTATATTCAATCGTTAATTATGTTTATCCTTTAGCTTCAACTCCTACCTCTGAAGAACTACTGGCAAGGATGAAGAAACGTAACAACTCCCTCGATACATTTAAACACAATACTCTTCTTGAGGAATTACGGCAGTATATGATGTCTAAATCTAGTGCAGTTCCCACTCAGGAAATAATAGATGCATTTGGAAAGCAAGTATCGGGTTTAGATACACTTGTTTTCAAGTCGCTTCTATATAAAATATGCGATTTTAACAAGTCAGAAGGATTGTGGTCTCTTAAAGATTCGTTTTTATAAATAGTTTATAGTTTTTGATTTTGTTATATTTAATGATTAAATCTGATACAGTAATTGTGAGAATTTAAACATAGGTTCATCATCTGTCAAAATTAAAAATTGTTTTCAGCACTGATGCCGTGTTGGCGGTCCGCGGACGCATCCGGACCGAATGAAAATGACATTCGGCCCAGTTCCATCAGTGGTTCGAACCTTCGAAGGTTTTTAATTCAATAATATGCAATATTAATAAACGTAAATTTACTTTAGTTTTTTTCTTTAAGGCCACAAGCAAACAACTCAATTTTCACCGGTAATTTGGCCCCGGGGTTCCACTTGAAAACAATCTGAAAAATTTCATCCTTGCATCACTGGTTTACATTATTATAGTAAATATGAGATTAACGAAGTGTAATACATCGCGCACTTTGACTGGCATTTATTAAATTTCACCATTCAGAATATTATATTTTAAGGAAACATTTAAATTTTGTTACTGAACATAATTTTACATGTACTAATAATCGTAATTCTAATCAATGAAATATATTGTCTGATTTTTGGAACTAATTATGGCTCATGCTCAAGTATTTATCATTTTAACGGGTTAATTGTACGAGCAAAACTTTTTAAGGTAAACCAATAAAACTTAATGATGCAAAAATTGTGAATAATATTGCTAATATTCGTTTATAGTAACAGTGGAACCATGATCTCTCAGTGAGTTATAGCCCGAGTTCTTATATTGAGGATAACATTTGAATCACTATTAATGTTTTTCCAGGATCGAATGTGAATGGGGAATTTTTGCTTTGGGATACATCTTAATTTCATCCAGGCGTTCGCTATTTTGTGATGTTCCTGAAACAGTCTAGATTTTCCAAAATTCTTTATTCGAATCATATTATAATCTTAAACCTGAAAATGAAAACCAAAAATTGTATTTATCAAAACGAATTGTTTGCACAACAATCTGTCGATTGTTGCAAATGAAAATGTATTTTCTCAATGTTAAAATGTGGGCGGGCCAACGTTTTTGTGATGCTTGCTGTTCTTGCTGCAATATTCTGAGTTTCAGCAAGCCTTCTCTAACGAAAAATCATTTCTAGTTACAAAAGGGAAAACTTATCGTTTAAGCGGCCCTTAAGCTTTTCAATATCGATAATTGCCTACAGTTGTTGCATCAATCAATGTGCGCTTTGTTATTAAAAACAATGTTTAATATTGGGCAACATTTTAATCGCAGCATAGAACATGCAAAAATCATTTGAATAGCTATGATTTAGATGACAGTGCGTTGATTTCGTAAAGCACAGTTTTAATTATCGCTCGTTACTACACAAATAAAATGTCTTAAACTTACACAAACGAGTAGCAAATTCTAAAAATATGTGGCAGTTTTGATGTTTAAGATGTAGATTTCAATTACACCGTACGCGACATTTATTGAATAGTTAATGGCATTTAAAAAAAACTAGTATTGCATCATTTCAAAGAGCAATTGCTTTTTGTTAAATATATATTGTCGAAATTCATTTGAAGTTTAAATCTTTGAGCTTCAAAATCCACGTATTTGAAGACTCGCTGTTACTTGAGACAACTTCTTACCAAAATAAAGTAGTTAATTATCATTAAAACGATTGACATACGTTCAGGCGGCATCAAAAGATGTGTAGTCTACATCCACCTAAACAATATGTCGTACAATAATTCTTACATCAAATGCTGCTCATTTGAGAGCACTTGTAACCGATTTCTTGTCAATAAAGGTTAGCATATTCTGAATCACAATACAAATAAAGTGATAAGCACTTAAAATGTTAAAAATAGTTTTTTCTTGTTCAATGACTAAGCTTGGTTGTTGGGATTGATTGAGTTTTTTTGTAATTTAAATAGTTGATTTTTTTGGTTTCAAATACACTTTTACATTTCTTTTAAAGTCCTTAATTAAGTTTTCTTTTTTAAATTGAAGTAGTAATTCATTCCATGAGTCAATACTAAAATTAGTAAAGGAGTTCTTTATCATATTTTTCTTAAATTTAAGTTTTCTATAAGAATTTGTTCTAAAATGTATTTTAGTTGATACTTTGTTTCTTGCCTTCAATTTGAAAAATACTTCTAGAGATATAGTTTTTGTAAAATATTCTAATATATAGATATTCTAATAAGTAGTTATCTTGTTTGATTGTAACTTGATTTCTTCTTTTACAGATGGTATTAATACTCCAATTGAAAATTCTTTCTAGTTTGATCCCCATTCTTTTAATGAGAGTTGTTAATAAACAGGCTGAATATAAGTAATGAGAAAATATAGATGATGATTATATTAGAGTAATTTTCCAATTTATAGGTATGCATTTTTTAATTGTAGTTAGTGTTTTGATTCCTTGTATCATTTCTGCATTATTTTGTTGACTTCAATTTCAAATGTTAACTTATTGTCAAAGATTACTCCTAAGTATTTAAATTTTGTCTCTTCTTGTATAATATTATTGTTTATTTTTAACATTAATTTTTCAGTCTTGTTTAAAATATTTAATGCCATAAATCTAGTCTTTTTAACATTTAATTTTATTTTATTTTTTTCAAAGCATAATATTGCAGTTTGTAGTGCGCTTAATTAATCACAATGGTTGGTTGAATACAGCAGGGTGTCATCAGCATATTGGACACATTTTATGTTTTCATTAAAATTAATGTCATTAACATAAAGATTGAATATTAATTGCCCTAGAACTGATCCTTGAGGTATTCTTTTATTAATTATTAGTTTATTAGACATTTCATTGTTTACTTTTACGTATTGTTGTCTATTAGTTAAATATGAATTTAATAACTTGTATATTCATTAAAGTTGAATGTTTTTGTTTTTTAATTAGTATTCCATGATGAATTGAATTAAATGCTTTAGATAAATCTATTGATAAGATGTAAATACCATCTCCTTTATCTATGTGATTTCTCCAATCCTCTAAAACAAAAATTAATGCATTATTCGTAGAAATATTCTTTCTAAATTCAAATTGTAAAGATAATAATATTTGCTATTTTTCGAAATATTCATTAATTTAATTATATAAAATTCTTTCGAATATTTTACTTATAATTGATAGAACTGAGATTGTTCTGTAATTATTAGCTTCATCAATGTGACCTTTTTTGTATATAGGTATTATTTCTGCAATTTTTAATTCCTCTGGATAAACACCTTCATTAATGCATTGATTTAATATGTCGCATAGTGGTCTACTTGTGATTTTTATTGTTTTTTTATAAACCATATTGGTGTTTTGATTGTTTCCTCAGACTTGTTAACTTTTAGATGTCTTGATGTTTCCTTAAATTGATGTAGTGTTACAAAAGTAAAATAAAATTTTTTTTATCTCAAATTCTTATGAATTGTCATTTCTTCTTGATTGTGAATTTTTCTTTGTGCACAATCATTAAATTCTCCTAATTTTATAAATGATTCATTTAATATAGTTGCAAATGTAGAGCTTGTTGCCATATGCTAACAATTATTTTGAATGTTTTGACCCGGATTAAGATATGTCATTTGCAACCTCTTGCACTAGATGCATGTATATTTGCATTTCATTACAAAGCAATTTATTGCCATATGACAATTACATTTCTTTAACAATATATTCAATTCTTGTACGAACAAAATAAGAGAAAAATTATGAATATTCATTAAAAATAATGAATTTCTAAAATATTTGAAAATAACACTAGGTAGACATATTTTTGCTTCAACCTTGTGTGTCATGCATTTTAGCTAACAGGAGAGCACTTCTAATAGGAGAACTTCTGCTAGAGGTAGAGGTATAAATGATAAATGAAATTGTTTTCAACAAGGGTTTTTCCTGTGATTATTATCGGGAAGTGGCAGATCTATTAATATGTTGGATCATTACTATTAATGAGAAAATATTATTTTAACCATTATATTTAACCATTGTAATTATTCAATTGAACTGAAGTTATTATTAATCAATTTATAGTTTTTCTGTTTTAGATCTATTCATGAAATTTGGAAAGTTGCGGAACAATTTGAGAATATTACATAAATGCAGAATAATCAGCATTGACAATCATTTTCTGTATATATATATATATATATATATATATATATATATATATACACATATATATACATACATTCGACCACCTTACTATTTTGAATAAATAATGAGCATTCATTGGAGAGTATATCTAAGATTATAACTAATTGCTACTTTGATTGAGAAAGGAAAATCTGATTGTCTTAAACCATAAAATGTGTAGAATAAAAATTGGCCATAAATTTGTAATCAAAATTAGAAAACTTGTATTGAAAAAATGTATTCGGCCACCTAAGAAAATTTGAACAAATGTGCAAATCCGAAAAACGTAAATCCAAAATATGATACATAAATTTATAATTGATGCAATATAATCACTTAGCAACAAAATTCTCTATTCTAATGTTTTGTAGGGTATCCCTTTGAGCGAATAACAGCTTTAAGGCGCTCAGGGATTGAAGCAAAAAGTCTTTCAATAAAATTGTTTGGAATTGCATAAAATTCTTTCTTTATTGCGCTCCACAGCTTGTCTTCAGTGTGAAGAGTATGCTGTCCAGTTCGATATTTGACCTCTTTCCACATACTTTCAATAATGTTAAGGTCTGGAGATTGGTCAGTCAGCAACGATAGCAACCCCATTTTTGTGAAAGAAGTTTTTCATTTCTTTTGAGGTATGACAAGTAGCACCATCCTGCTGATATATTGAAGCACTTGTAAGGAGTGGCAAGAGTTCCATTTCTAGAATCCGAGCATATTGAGAGCTTTGGAGAGTACCAGTAATGTTAAAAATTTTGCGAAGACAAAACTTCCACATTGCACCCCATACTATTACAGAGTTCCCACCATTCATCACGGTCCCCCATGTAAATTGACTCAAGAATCTGAACTTCTGCCCAGTTGGTTTTTTTTGAACACTGTTTTTGATGAGCATAGCTCAAATTTTGACTCATCTGAAAATATAACATTAAACTAATGCTCAGAAGAATTGCCTCTTATCAACTTGGCCCACCTCAGCCGGCGTAATCTTTACTTTGAGGTTAAGAATGGCTTTCTGGGTGTCACAAAAGTCCCAATGGAATACACCTTAAGAATGTTTCGCACAGTTCTTGCCGTTACGAGGTGACCATCATCCCATTCCTTGCGCAGTTTCTCTGAAGTCTTCCGAGGATTTCGCTTTGAAATGAACACAAAAGTGATTGGGAGGCTTTGGAGGTCTTCTTTAGTCTTTTGGATTTTGGCTTGGGGTAATGATGTTTTTAGAAGTGAAACGTGTGATGACATCCCCGAAAGTACTTCGAGGTCGCTCTAAAAGTCGGGCTATATTATGTTGACTCATCCCTTCCAAATGTTTGGAGATAATCAACTCGCTAATGACAAGAGGTACGTAACCAGGCATCATATATGGCAAATGAAGACTTATTAGATTTTTCAATATATATAGACTAAAAAATCTCAAACAATGAATTTACAGATTCTCTGATTTGATCTGAAGTGGCCGAATATATTTTTCCATGAAAACATTACCTAACCACAAGCACTGTAGCATTTTTAATTGAAATTTAAAGTAAGTAATGATAATTATGTCTCAAAATTGATGAATTCCTCTTTCTGCAACACCAAATCTAATTTATAAATACCTATGTCATACTTGGCATCAATTTCTTAGAAGTATTTATGACACGGGGTTTTTATACTAAGAAATATTAAGTGTTCCCTAATGGTATTAATTTTTGAAGATTTAAATAACACGAAACAAAATCAATATCAGAACCCTATTCTGTAATTGGTCTCACTTTCTTTGGTTGATGTTAATGGGAGGACATTACTTGATACCTAATAATGCAGGCGTGCAGCGAACATTTTTACCTAAAGGGGGTCAAAATGCATTCAAAGCGTAGGTGAAGAATGCCTTAACTCATAGCCAAGAAGTGGAAAGAATTCAAGAGTTTCTTTATTTCTTCTTCTCTTTGCAGAGATCCAGCCTCTCATTCTTGTTAATAAGCAGTAGCTTGACGTCATCATAATTTCGATTTAGTAATCAACAGTATAAAATTTGGTTGATTTCTTGAAGTTTTACTTCTGAAATCTGGTGACGAATGTCAATTACAAAGTGCAAAATTACGTGTTCCACAGCCAAATTGATACAATGGCAGTACGCGATATTAAATTTGAACTCTACAAATATACTTGGAAACAACATCGGTTGTAACAACATACTTGAACTCGAATGATTGCGTTTACTAGATAAAAAAAACATCCTTTAGGTTATATCATTTTCAATATTAAAGTTATTGTTAGTTTGTTGATTGTACTAACACAAAATGTACAACTTTCATATTATAAAGGCTATGTATCAGTGAACCATTGATTGCGCAATAATTCCGCTCAGTATAGTCATCATTCGAATGATGACATGTAAAAAAATTATTTTTGGTTCAGATCCCATCCCGCGGCTGACTTTGGTCCCTGACTTGTTCCTTAAGGCTCTACTATGTACACATGATTTTAATAGCCCTGTTTACTTTCCTTATAATTGACATTTCAAATTAGATAGCAATGTAATAAATTTTAGGTGGTTGTAGAGCTGGCCAAATGCTTATCTAAAAGGTCTTATTTCAGCCAGAAATTGTAATTGGAATGCAGGTAAACATGTTATACAATATTATTTTGAAAAATGCACTATAGAAAGTAACGCTCTTCCTTAATGTTCAATTCGAGCAAAAAAGAATCGAAAATATGTTTAACTTTTGAAGTTTTTTTAATGAGAATTTTGAGTAATTTGTTGGCAACTTCATTTCGCTAAAATATAGCTAATGGATGCTGTAAGCATTGGCAAATGAAGAAAAATTATGTGAAATTTGTAATAAAGTGCTTTTTAATGAAATAAATTACTAACAATCTATAAAATTTGTACAATTTGATCACAACTAGTTAGGTAATCTTCGTTTTCAGACATAAATATGCATGCTCTATCATGCATCAAATTGTCTAAGGCTTTTTGCAAATTATCGAAATCATTTTGCGGAAAACTACTTATATTAGGTATTTCATCTATTATGACCACTGGAGGATCTCTAAGCAGTAATCTCGTTATTGATAGCTGCATTCTTATTGGTAAATTTAAATCCTCTTCAATATTCTCCAATAGGGTACTGTAGCCATATTCCAGCTCTGCAATCCAGTCTTCCAAACAAGCCTCCTTTACTGCATTCATTAATTCAACTTCATGGGTGTCCTCGTCCACACAAAATATAATGTTTTCAGCGACAGTAGCAGACTTAATAAATATGCTGTTAGACAGTACTCCAATGCTCTGCATCAACAATCCTCTTGGAAGCATTGAAACAACTGATCCACCTATTTTGATTGTGCCTTCAGATGGCTGCACGGAATTGTGAAGCATATCTATAAACGCGTTTTTTGCAGCAACTGATTTGTATAGGACTCCAACTTTTGAGTTCGTGTTCACTTCAAAGCTTAGGGAGTCTATTAGTTTGATATCATCTCTCTGATTTGGTAGATCGTAACTTACAGAATTAAAGGACATAGATGATGCTTTCTTAAAGCTTGCGGATATCCTTCGCTTTGGTAAAAGTAAAGGTGGTTGTTTGTTCTCGATATTCATCAAACGGATTAGCTTAAAAAGTGATAAATTTATACTAGTGGACCTTAAATCTGACTCCATGGGCAACAAAATGCTCAACAGTATTAATCCACAAATTACAAGAACAAAGAGACTGGTTAAATTGACAATGGTTGTATCTGTAATGAAGTGATAAGTGTACAGCCAAAGTGCAGTGTACATTAAGCTAATAACGGAAAATATAATGGTCCCATAATAGCATCCCGAGAAAAATCCATGCAAACGACAAGCAGTTCTTTCCTCTTGACTAACTTCAATGGAAGTGCAATTTTCCCAAGATTTATCCAAAATTGAATTTAAAGCAACTTTAAAAGAATCATTGCTTATTTTTTCCAAAAGAGCTCGGCATTTTGCTCGAAGCAGAAACGTGGCCATGAGAATTGGGGTAATAAAAACTATTATCACCGAAATCTCCCAACATTTAATTGATACGAAAATCACCATTATCAAGAACCCGATGCTCATTTCCATGAAAAACTTGAAAAGCAAAAAAGATCGTCTCTTTATAATATCAGTATCATAGTAAAGACTGTCAGAAATTTCATTCACAGTTAGATCATGAGGAATTGATTCAATGTTTATTAACTTTCTGAAAATCTTTGTTCTCAAGTGTGTCAACAACTTTTCAAAGGCAATTGAACTAAAGAAGACACTCAGGAAATGAATGAAGCAAGATACTAATGCATATACTCCAAGACAAATGCAGAGTTGTACAATTTCTGTTTCATTTGGCCCAGCATCAAGTATTGATGGTGAAGTTATTAATGCCTGCATTATAAAAGCCAGCCCAAAAAAGGCAACTGAAGTAATGTAAAAGGCCGAGAGTATGAGAGCCAAAATTATAAATACATACCAAATGCATGCTTGTGGGTTTAACGTACAGAACTTAAACGAGCAAATGATTCTGAAAATAAATGATTTGATGTTAATGCTATCACTATCAATTGTAAATATATCAGTGCTTAGATAACTATCATTTCGAAAACTTCGATATTTTTGGTATATTTCGAAATAATCTGCAGCATTTGTCAGAAGTTGTACATGTGTCCCTTCTTCTGACACTGTACCATTTTTTATAATATTAATTCTGTCTGTATCAGTGTATATCGTTCCAAATATTCCAACCACTAGAATCTTTCGACCAAATTTTAAATTTGAAAGGGCAGTTTGAAACAACCCTTTCCTACTCAAAGAGGCACAGTCTCTTCCATCTATGATAAGCAAATTTGGATTAGTTCTAAGAGCTCTCGCTAGGAGTATTCTCATTTTGAGGTCAAGATTTATTCCATCTTGCTCCAAGGCACGCATGCGGGTTTCATATCCTTGTGGTAGTGACAAAATAAATGGATCGGCACTCACCATGGTTGCTAGTTCCTGAACCTCTTTATGAGTTATGGTTTCATCGTCTCCAGCAATATTTCTCCAAATCGAGTGATTATCTTGGATATTTTTTATGCTAACATAGCAAATTTGTTTTTCTATGCATTTCTTGTTGAACTCTTCAAGAAGATGTTCGCCAAAACTGACAGAGCCAGACTTTGGAAGATTTTCTTTTCGCAAAATTGAAATTATTGTATTGAGAACTTCATTTTCCAGACTTTCTACAAGAATCAGTTCTCCGTCATTTAGATGAAGGTTCAAATTGGCTAACAATGCTCTCTTGTTTGGATTCTGCTGATAAGTAGTGATATTGTTTAGAGTCAATTCTCCTTCCATGTAAGAAATCGTTAAATCTCTTTCTGAAATGTTAGGGATTATCGGGATTCTTTGAATGATGAACAAAACTAGTTCAGAGGACTTAATGTATGTAAAAGTACAGTAATAACCTCTGTTAATGGCCAACAGAGTTAGGGTAGACAACCAAAGAACTGGCAGATTTTCGCCTATAAATGATGATCCTTGAATTGTTTCCAAGACGTATGCTGGTAGTAAGTGCATCATATTGGCGAAACATAGAATAGAGATGCATATCGCAAGCAATGATGTACGAAGAATTGAAAATTTCTCGATATGAGTTAATATTGTGCTATACTTATGAATTAGCCATGTCTCAGCCAAAAACTGCTTAACAGAGGCTAAATTTTCTAAAGAAGGCCGTACAACTTTGTCTGCCATTGAATATTTAACCTGTCGGCTACTGGCCTCAGAGGCTCTCAAATAAACAACCATAGTAAAAACAATTATTTGTAAAATCGTAAAAATTGCGCTAGTTGCTGCTGATTCAAAAAATACAAAGCTTTCCATTGATATGCATCCAATAACTGCAGCAATACATGCGACGATATCACATATTGATGATAAAGCACTGCTCACATGCTTTAGACAAGCCCTAAAATCATCGGATAATGAAGTCGCACTGTAGTGCAAAGTGCTACGATCTGTACAATTTAGATTATGTGCCCAAATTTTGTGGGTAATTTTCACACCACTTAACATTGATGTTTCCTCTTTAGTATAACCTGCAATAATCCCCAAAGATAACGAAGCTATTAAGCATAGATAATTAAGTGGAATTTTTTCAGTAACTTGATCCGGTGGAAATTCCGTAGCATTGTAGGTCACATCGTTTTCAAAAATCTCATACTTACGTGATGTTGAGCGTATCAGGAGATCATATGATAAGATTAGTAATGGGAGGACTAAACCTGAACAGGCGGATATCAATATACCTAAAAAAAGCCTGAAAAGATCTCTCCAAGAGCATGAAGAAAACACAAGTGATAAGAAATTGTAGTCAATATGAGTACCGTCAGGCATGAAATCGAGTGGTTTCTAAAGTCAACAGAAGACCGGAAACGTAGATTCGCTTAAATGTTGTCTAAAGCGACGAATGACTGCGTTCATTGAACAAAATTGTAATTTTTATTGCACAATATTTACCACAGTTGGCATTGCATAGTTTTATAATGGTGTGGATTAAGCTTGGTAGGATGCTAAAGATCCGGTCGTGAAATCTCAGTGAATTTGTGAAATTGGTATTTCACCTACCTAACTTTATAAAAACATTAAAATTCATAAATACTTTATCTAACTCCTCAAATTATTTGTTTTATGAAGTTTTTAAGTGAAATAGCAATTTCACAAATTCACTGAAATTCCTAATTGCACAATCTTCCTTATATATATATATATATATATATATAGGATGTCTTTTAACAAGTGAAAAATTTCCTGCTCTCACCCCTAAAATGAAACCTATGGTGAGAAAAACATTTCTGAAAATTTTCAATGCCTTTTTCCGCAGTTATGACATGCTAATCGCCTCTAAAATAATTTTATTCTCACTATTAGATCTGTTATATTTTTGAAATATTGCAATTTTGATTCTTGCTTTTGTGAGAGTTTAATCTTGCCTTCATTGCAATTTCACAAATTCAGAAAGCTTTGCGCAGTAGATTCTTATAACAATATTTTATATTATCGTATTTCGCACACAGTTCAATGTTGCAATACCTAATTGTAGTTTCACACTGCAAAAAGAAAAAAATTTCCTAAAAATGAATTTTTGTGTGAGGTTAAATGATTGTCGATATTGAGATAAAGCATTTGAAATTGGAATGCTAAAATTTCATTTGACTTGTAGCCTAATGCTAAATTGGGAAGCTTTTGAGGA
Source organism: Hofstenia miamia (assembly GCA_900660155.1). NCBI lineage: Eukaryota > Metazoa > Xenacoelomorpha > Acoela > Hofsteniidae > Hofstenia > Hofstenia miamia. The sequence continues at coordinate 231,398 of CABFPE010000184.1, forward strand.
AATCAATTAGAACAAACAGTCAAATTGAAAATGAAAATGTATTTGCAAAAACAGTTGATTGCTTATTTTATATAGTTCCTTAAGACGTAATCTATAAATGACAATTTCTGTAGATTTAGTTTCTAAAAACTCAATAAAAAAAATAATATTAAAATTAAGGCGCAAAAAATTCATACAAAATAGAAAGCCACTACAAATCTTAGAGAAAAATGTGCAATGTGGAGTCGTCATTTGTCTCCAGCAAAAGGAATTAGATGTTGAATACTGGGGAATCAAAGATCTCGTGAAAGATATTTGTTTCAAAATCGGAAGTACCGTATCTAGTTTGCAGAACTACATTTAAAAAATTTTGATAAATAAGGCCTTTACAGCTTATATTAGCTTATCATCAGGAGCAAAAATTTTAATATTTAGACACATTAATGATTTCTGTCTTATCATTGATGTTATCAATTATCAACCAGACATCTAAGAGCCTCGAATTTGATCTAGTGTTCAGGTGATGAATTTAAAAAAAATTGAGTCTTGTAATAATTAAGAAGTGCTCTTAGCATTGGTGATGATTTTCGACTTCAAATCTATGAACAGGTCCATTAGATCGAGACAAATTTATGGCAAAACTTCAATATTATCTTAAAATTTCTCTCTTTAGAAAATTGCCTTTTAAAATGAGCAATAGAAAAGGAATGATGTAAAAGACTTCTAAAATTTTGGAATAAAATTGTATCTAAAATTATGGTTTCCGTTATGACTTCCTACTGCAGTTCCTGCAAATCAGTTACTTAAACTGCTAGTGATATTTAAACAAAAGTAGCACAAGTGCCTCGCAAAAATTTGTGTGTGCAAATTCGGTATTTGAATAGAGTTGGGAACACTATCATTTTTCACAGCGAATTGGATGCTATCAAAGAATGAAGATCAAACGCAGCTCACTGACAGTAAAAAGAGTACTCTAATTAATGGTCTTAGTACGTGAAAAATTGTATTTAAAATGTGTTTTATTGCCAAAATCTATTCCAAATTATTTTGATGCATTCTTATTATGCTAACAATACTTATATTTATAACACATAAAAATCTTTTATAAGGCAACTATATTTTTCAATCTAACACAACCTACATTTAGCAATAAATCTAGTCTCAATATTTAATGTCATTGAGCTTACCTTAAATCAAATGGCAATTATCAAATATTTTGCACATTGCATTTAATTAAAAGATTGAGACATTAGCTTTATATATATATATATATATATATATAATCTTGAGATTTCAAATCGTGCGACCCATTTCGTTTGAATGTACTTGCAACCGAAATCCTTCAAATTGGTTTTGAGAATCCTTTCCAGATTTTGAAAGTCTATTTTTCTTAAATTTTCAAGCGCAAGTCAGACCGATTAAATTTTTTATCAATAAAATCAACGTCTATTAATATTATTAGTTAGTTCAATAAAAAAAATTGAAGCAAAAATTCCAAAATTAAAATGCATAACAACCCCATTTATAGCAAAATTTAATAAATATATATATATATATATATATATATATATAATCTTGAGATTTCAAATCGTGCGACCCATTTCGTTTGAATGTACTTGCAACCGAAATCCTTCAAATTGGTTTTGAGAATCCTTTCCAGATTTTGAAAGTCTATTTTTCTTAAATTTTCAAGCGCAAGTCAGACCGATTAAATTTTTTATCAATAAAATCAACGTCTATTAATATTATTAGTTAGTTCAATAAAAAAAATTGAAGCAAAAATTCCAAAATTAAAATGCATAACAACCCCATTTATAGCAAAATTTAATAAGTGATTGCAGAGATAAGCTTAATTATTATTCTAATTGCACTACTGTACTGCAACCTGCTAAAACTGTAAAATCTTGGATTTGCAAAGGATTTTCTCCCAAGGTAAGCAAACTATTCGCTTCTTATCAAATATAACAAATAATATATAATTTTTGCCGGCAAAATTCCAGGGCTCTTCTTGGAAATTGCCTAACGGTCTGTAGGTCGGAATTTGACGGTCCCGACCCAACCGGTCACTAACTGGTTTCATCTGTGGACCCATATAGTTGGTGACAGTAAAACCCCATGGGACTAAATGTTTAACCAGAACTTTACAAAAATGTCATATTAAATCGAAGCAATCTACCCATTAACACAGGCAGTCATAAAATTCTTAGTATTCATAAAGGATAATAGCGAAATTGAGATTCATTTTGAACAATCATTTTAGAAAATTTCACCTAACATAAATACTTACTATAGTGACGTAAATGACATTTAAATACATGCATTTTAAAACTGCACTAGTAAGTCTTCTATACAGGTTTTTATCAGTTTGAAGATTTAATGTCCAATACAAGACATTTTAAAACTTCGAAAGATAAAAATATATTTTAATAAGTAATTAACTCAAACTTTTGTATTCTTGTATAAAATTTATAAATTTAATTTCGAAAATTTCAGTTTTCAGATAAATTTGTTCAAACACCTAGCATTTTTAAATGGAAAATCTGCATTATATACATTTCATCTCAGTAAGGTTTCCTAAATTTTTTGAAGTTAAAGTCCGAAAGATTTAAGTTTCCTTATAAAATTATACAACTTTTGTTAATATAATTAATTAATTTCATGAAAAATTAGACGTAAAAATGCACAATCAGAAAGCAAATTTTATGAGAGATTGTGAAGCGTTCAATTAACAGACTATTCTAAATAGAATATTGTAACATTTTCTCAAAACCAAGATTTTTATAGGATTTTCTTTCAAACTAAGCAAAATATTCTTTCTTATCAGATAAAACAAACAATATTTTTTCAATTTTGACCGGTAAAATTACGTTAGTTTCTTGGAATTTTGCAATAGCCTGCCGGCTGGTAGTTGATTTCATCTCTGGTACCTGTACATATAAAAAATTATTAGAGACCTATTTTACAAATTTCATGCGATAACAAAGGGGATCGAAGGGCCTAGACCATTTAAAATATAAAAATTTGATTAAAAATTGAATACAGAAATTCATTAGTGCCTAATTACGCACTTACTATTTTTATATTCTTTTCTTGAAACTATCTCTGTATCCGCTAGTGCATTATTATTATGATAAACATACAGTAAATATAGATGAAGTAGTGCGAATAAGAACAGCAAAATTAAAAATAATGTATTTAAAGATTTCAAATAATTTCATTGTAATCTATTTACTTCAGTTTTCAACTAGCAAGTTTATTGAATTACATTTATATAGAAACATGGTTGTACGTAGAGTTTTTGACTATTTTAGCACTAAAGCAGTTACTAGCTCGTATGGCACGACTTGGGTGACCTATTTACAGAATATAAGATAATTAAGTCTGCCCTATGCTTTATATGGCTATATTGCAAGAATTTCAAATAGGATTTTCCATTGAAAAAATTTAATATTTTATTGTGACAATTGCAAAAATATATATTTGTTTTGTAAGCATTGAAGATTATCAGATACATATCGTGCACTAATTAGTACATTAAGATGTATTTTGAAGATATTGCACAGTAATCGGAATAACACAGTAAAATCCTCCCCATTATGATGTTGCCAAAATTGTATGTACATGTTTGAATATTTTGGTCTATTGTCTTTCCAACAAAATGTTTACACAGTTCAAAGTAATTCAATGTTTTTCATTAATAATAATTTTGATTGTTAGAAATTCAAAAGGAGTGAATCCTTGTTTTGTGTTCTAAATATCAAATTTATTTTGCTGTCTCATTACATATTTGCTTTGTAAATACCTGTAACTCATAGCCACATTCAAAATTCAATATCATTTAGACAGTCTTTCCTGTGTTTACATAATAAATAAAAATATATTTTAAGGCCCTTGACTTTTAATTGTGCAAGGAAATGCATAGCACTAAATTCAAATCTGTTTGCTATATTCTAGAATAGAATGGTAACCACAGCAAAAACATATCTAACATGAATTTAATTTTTTTGGGTTGCAGTAGCTAAAAGCAAATATAAAGGCGGTTGTTCGGTACTTTAGTTTCATTGATTCCAATCGTATTTAGTCCCATGCCATCTACGAAATTTTTAAATTCAATGGTCTCATGTGATTCACAAGGTTGAAAGTGGGTCAGCATTTTGTAACACGACCGTGCAACCCGCTTTTCACAATTTGACCCGACCCGCAGCGTGCAAAAAGATAGTCAACATGCAACAATTTTCGTCCAAAAACATAAATTCGCCACTGCAAGTGTTGTCATAATTAATCACACGGGGTTATGAGTGTAAATCTTTGTAAATACTTGTTTAAAGCAACAATGGAATTCACACACAATGAGTTAAACCGATACAAATCGAAACCCGCAGTCCGCGCGGCTTACTATACACTCACTTCCAACTATGACGATTCACAATATTTATATTATTATAAAATTGACACAAATTATTAGTAATGTTCTGAAATTAGTGTTCTCAGTTTCTCTATTTAAGATACCAATCCCTTGTTGGCTACAGTTGCACTGAAATATTTAGTCCCATTCCCAAACAGTTGGAGAATGCCGAAATTTATTGCATTGTATATTAATTATATATATATATAACTGCTGAAACAGAAAATTTTCATAGGATTTTTTCCCAACTAAGCAAAATGTTCGCACTTCTTTTCAAATATAACAATAAATTTTTATTACTGTCGGTAAACTACTGACAAATTACCTGCCTTTCTTGGAAATTTCTAAACAGCTTGCAGGTCGGTATTTGCCGGCCCTAACCCAACCGAGAGCCGGTTGCCATCTCTGTTCCCAAATGATTAGTGTCAGTAAAACCATGGGAATGAATGTTTAAATCGAACTACACTAAAAATTCATATATAATCGAAGTAATCTGCACGCAATTATATAAAGTTCTTGGTATTCAATGAATAGTACAGACAAATGGAGGTGCGTGTTCAACAATCTTTACTTCGAAAACTTTCTGTTTGATACAAATATTTATTGTAATGACATAAGCGAACATATAAATGCATGAATTGTAAAACTTTTCTATTAGGTCTTCTATACATTTTTTATAAGTTTTATTAGCAGACATTTTAAAATTTCGAAAAATAAAATCCATAACAATTAACTTAAGCTCTTGTATTTGCGTGTATCAAAAATTGTATTTGGCAAGATGTTCATAAATTGGATTTCACAAATGTAAGTTTTCAGATCAATTTATTCAACAAACACATTCAATTGTTAAATTGAAAAGATAATTAGGGTCTTCCCAAATATGATGTAAGCTTTTATGCTATGAAGCAAATAGCTATTAATGAACTAGATCAAAAATCCGGAGGGAACATTAGGTTTTTCTAGGTGCAAAATGTGGTCGTGGACTTTTTTGAACATTACCACTGTGTGCCGTGTTTTTGTTTTAGTTGCTGTGACGAATTTGCTTCATGTTAGAAGAGTTCCAACAACAAGAAATAAGATATGATGCAGATTTTTCAATGAGCCGAGCCTGAGCATGAGCACAGTATTTGATATACAACGAGCCCAAAATGAGTCTATTTTAGGCAAAACAAGTTTAAATTTTGCTTGTTCATTTGATTATGGAGATTTTCCTTATTTTTAGCAGTCAATATGCCTTTCTTATAATCTTATTTAAGAAATGTTTATTAAATAATAGGAAGAGCTATGTAAAAAATTCTTTGAGCACAATATTTTTAAAAAAATACCGAGCTAAAACGAGCCTCCTTCAAAGATTTTATTTGGCGAGCCGAGCCGAGCCGAAATTACACAAAACTTAAGCAAGCCAAACTTGGAAATGTCGACTCGTTGACAAGTCTGATATGATGTAAGACACTGATTGTTTTCACCTGATCAAGTCTTTAAAAATGTTTACTTCTAAATTCAAAGCCGGCAGAAACTATTGTTGTGCGATTCACTTTAAACATCGTGCGCTGAGTGTTAGTTGCATTGTCACTATCGAGAAGCAACTACAAATTGACGATAGCCACTTGATTTACAATAAATACATTTCGTCTCAATGACATCAAAACAGTTCCAATAATATGATTTGAAAAGTAGGATTATACTACGACAAAGTCAAATTTACAATTTGCCAGTATACTGAAACGTATCAAGATGTGTAGCACAATAGTTTTATCAATGTTGAGCTACATGGAAATCGGATTCACTTAATTTGGACCCACTGACGAAATTTGCCAGTCTCTTCCTGCTTTATTTTCTTCCAGGCTTTGGTGCCTGTGGTAATTGAACCGATCGTCTTCATCAAGCAAATCAATGTAAAACGATATTGTATTTTCTGATTTTTGTCAATTGAGTTTTAGAAGTCCGAGCAGTTTTGTTTATTTGCTCGTATTAGCTGATGCTCGTGAAACATCCAAATATGCACAAACCAACTCATCATGGCTTATAATTATTACTTAAGAAGTAAAGAATATTTATATTATTAAAAGAAGATTTAATGAATTAATATCAATGCAGTTTGAATATAATCAAAAATATAATTATTTAGAAAATATATACAAAATTTACAATTTTTGACTATTAATTAATTCGTTTCATACTAGTTAATTTTTTGATTTATAAATCTTCAGTTCTAACAAAATTAATTGTTTCGCTTAGAAAGAGTTGTTGATATAATTCAGCGATGGGCAAGCTGCGGTCCTTCATATGCATTAATGAGGTTAGCCGAGAGCTCGCATTAATCCTAATTTTCACTTTATTTTTAAAAAGATGCCCACCAACTTTCAAAAAACGCACTGTGCGTCCCGCGTTAAAAAATATTTTCCGACTTCTGATATGTATAGTAATTATATGAAATAGTTATTGAATCTAAAAATTTAAAAAAATATGTCGACAAAGTATGAAATTTATAGTGTTTCCATTTTACATTAAATTTGAATTGAAGTTTATCTAAAGTCATAAGCAGTAATTTAAAAGCTAAAATTCCTTTTATTTTCAAGCAATATTATTATATTAGATAAATGTCAAAGAACTATTCAAATTGGCAGTTAGACTGCAGTGTATAGCTGCAGCGAGTAGTTAATAATCCTGTAAGACCATAACTTAGTCTATTTGCTTCTGATTGATTCAATGTGCCAATAGTACTTAATATTAAATCCTAAAAAATATTTCGAAATTTCATAGGTTTACACATTTAGGGACTATTCTAGGGCTTTGTCGTCTATTGATTTTGCCATGTTTTTTTTATCCAGCAATTTTATAATGAAAACTTTTATCTGAAAATTTTGCAACCTGCTTGATACAATAACGCCTATTGCTTGGATTCGTATATAAAAAGTTATATATGATCAGTACATAACTATATTTTATATTTGAAAATATCATTTTTGTTAAATTTGTAGTGACGAAATTTTTAATTCTACAAAGAAGTAATCTTAAACAAATGAAATACGAGAACATATTTACAAAGCTGATTTTTGATTGTGCATTATTAGGAGAAATTGAATAGTAATTTCTAAAAAAATTCTGCACATACAATATTAATAATCAAAGTTTGGAATTTCTCGAAAGATTTTTGTGAATAAGTTAGAGAAAATAGAATAAAGTGAAATTTAGTTAAAATTTTTGAAATGTCAGGTGATCCACCTCCATACCAGGGAAAAAAAAGGTTTTACAGAATTTGAAAAATAAAGGAATTAAAAAAATTTGTAAAAACTTTTTATCTCAATTGTAATTTTTAAAACACAAAAATGTGTGTTTCGATCAGTTACGGTTGAATTTTTTAGATATGTATGCGTGAATTATGACACTCGAATGCGAAAATACTTTTAAGAAAAGTCCTATTTATACCAATGGAGCCTGATGTTACTAGTATACTGAAGCAAAATACAGAATCTTCAATGAATATTTGTGGACTTTTCAACCAATACCTATCACTATTAGTTCGTTTCAAATTTTTATTCTAGTAGTTAGACTTGCAGGTGCAATGGACTGATCCTTTTGTAAAAATTAATTTTGGCTTGCTCATTTTCTGAATTTGGTAATTTATTAAAGCATCATTGGCTACCATACTTCCTAAGAATGTGCTATCCATATCTCAACTGTCTACAATAACTTTAAATACCTCCACAATTCGCGTCAAATGTAATAAATAAAAATTAGTTTTCAATTTAGCATAGCTTTCATTTGAATGCATTTATTATTTTTATATGAACAAATAAGAATTTTCATTTATTTAAAATGCATACATTTAAATTCAATTAGTCAATGAAAAATGTTTATATTGGTACAAAAATAGAGGCTTTCCTGAGATCATTGTCTATTGGAATTCTTTGAGATTTGTGGTGACGTACTATTTCGACGTCATCAAATTAGCTACTCATCTGGACAATTCAATTAAAAATTCTCTTCACATGACAGTGCAAGAAAGTTTAGTTTTGCGATGTTGGGGTTCGATATGATATCCAAAATTGAGGCCAGGATGTCGATTCTCAATTATTTGAACTATTCCATAAAATAGTTGAGTAACATTTATGTCTTCACGGGCTGATGTTTCCAAGTATGGGCATTGAAGCGCTCTTGCTAATGCCAGACCTTGATCACGTCCAACTTCTCTAATGGCTTGATCACACTTATTCCCAACTAAAATCACTGGAACGGACTGACCAAGTTTGATGTCCATCACCTAAAGTAACCAGTTTTAAAAATTTAAGTTTAGGGCATCCATCTGGTTTTCTTGGCAAACATTGTGAAATAAGATTTTTTAGGAAACGAATACAAAATAAGTCCATAATAAGTAGATTATGCGAAAAATAGAGTTAAAAAATCATATTAATACGATTTCTTAATTAAGGGAAATTATATAGTTTTATTATTTACCCAATTTTCACTGGTGTAGTACAGTGGCGTATACAAGTGGACTGGGTGAATGTCCCTCTGTTGGGTTTTGAACATTCATTCTCATTGATTAAATTATGAAAAAAATTGCAAAAATTTAAAAAACATAGGAAACTGAAGTGGTGAAATGCATTTTGAAGATTCATTTTTTTCAATATTTTGAAAGCTTCGCGGGACTTTGCCCACTTTTGGCAACTCAAGTTTATCACCGCCGAGATATGCTGCCTCCGTTTGCACCTGGTTAGCTTAAAGGCGTTTGGTGCACCCAGTGCTTAGAACTTGAGTTGAAGCCAGAATTTCATAGTCAATCATTTTATCAGGTTGTTTAGACAGCGCAATATACTTTCATTACATGGAAGAATGTTGACAATAAATGTGTAAACATCCTATTATTATAAATTTTCTAATACGCTTGGAGAAAATAGTTTGAAAATGAGGGAAAACGATTTGTTCTTTTAAAAGAACAGCCAATTTTACTGTAAATGTTTTTTTAGTTTGCAGTGCTTGACTTTACATTTAGTCATATTTCTTTAAATATTGTAAAATTTTTCGAATTATTTTAAAAGACTGTCATACAATGTAAAAACACTCTTTATTATGGTTTCTTATAGTTTTAAGAGACTTTAGTAAAAGTCTAGACAGACAACATCCATTCAGTACCACAGTAGATTATCAGTGGTGCCTGTATTTTATGTGGTTGAATGGTTAACTTGAATCCATATAAATTAAGACAAGTATTTTATATGTAACAAATACTGAAACTCTTTTTTTAATAGCTTGAAGGAAATCTGTTTTTTGCTTAAAAAAACCGCTGAGAGATAAATGAATTTTAATCTTAACTTATTTTAGAAATATTTACTTCCACAAATTTCTAGAGATTCGATATCTTGATTTCAAAAAAGTTAAATGTTATCAGCATTAAATAGCTTAGTAATCATACTTCGACAGAGTTTAACTGCGACGACAGCTCAAATATACATTGCGGACACGGCTGGCCTTAGCAAACATTTAAGGCATTAATGTTGCATTGGGCTTCTTTAATGAAGTAAACGCTGTTCAAAGTCTGTTTTGTGTAAGCACAAGTCCGGAAGCACTTTATTGAATTACAAGTTGTTCATTTCCTGTTAGATGTCTATTTCTATTAAACAGCCAACTCACCTCTTCGAAAATTGCTTGAATGAGTTGAAATGATTTGCGACATGTGACAGAGAAAACTAGAATTAAGGCGTGTGATCGCGCGATGGAAAGCCTTCTCATTAAAACTCCACCCTCACTGCCAGTAGTGTCCGTCAACTGAAGCATTCGAGTTCCGTTTTCTGATTCGATTGCCTATAATATATGAAATAATAGCATTTCGTCACCAATGCATGAACCACTGCATCCATTAAAAAATACAAAACTGAGAATCAATTTTCATACACATAAATCGAAATACTAAAATAAGCACTTAACCCTAAACTGCCCAGGAATTTTTGAAATTTTTTATGGATCTTAAAACAAATGTTAAATACAAATATCTCAAAAACTAATAAATATATCTAAAATCTGAAGGCACCTCCTTCGGAGCACACAAACCACGACACCCCGGGAGTTCTAAAGTGGTTCTTGCTTCCATGGCTCGAAGCCCTATAATTACATGAACGTTAGGTATGGAGAGAACATAAGCCTTTTATAAAATAACAAATTTTCAAAAACAAATAGCTAATCTTTCAACAGCTTGAGTCACAGTAATACGCTTTAGTAAAAATTTTAAGCATTGCATCATGACCTACTATAGTAGGTCATGATTGCATTCAAGAATGTTCACCATGGCTCATTATTTCTAAATTTCCTAATAAGTTTTGGAGAAAATTCTTTGAAATTGCGAAAAGTAGTTTTACCTTTTAAAAAGGCTTACCAGGCTACTTAAGGTTAAAAATGAAGTTTTAGAAATCGATTTTGCTTTCTTCATAATCATAACCCTTGAAGTATTAAAGTAGCAATATATATTGTAGCCGGAACGCATGCCTACTAATACGAACATTTATCGAAATTCTATGCTAACATTAGGTTACTATAGGTATTTACTATAGCGCTTAATGATTGCACTTTATTGGTTCATTTTTGAAAAACATAGTCATGAAGTCTATTTCATTGTGATATTAAGTTAGTAGTAGGTGAATTGAGTTAGTTGGGAATATTCATTAAACATATTTTTGGTTGAGATATAGGTTGGATTGTCTTGGATAAAGAAAGTTTGACTCATTTCCGTTTCAGAATATTCCATAACATTCAATCTGGATGCAGAAGGAATCTGGGAATTCGTTGGTCTTGGACATACTTCTCAAAGTGTTCCAACTTATAATTCAGCATGAATTGTCAGAATTCCGAGATAAATAGTTTAAATTATAATATTGGCATTGTACCAACTAACCTTACGATATGTATCCTCAATCGTAGGAATGTATGCATCCCGAAACGTCTGCCGAACAAAGCGCAGGATTATGGAAGATTTTCCAACTCCCGTGTTTCCCAGCAAGGATACACGAGTTTCTGCAGAGGTAGACTGTCTTCCAGGAGAAGAATTCATTCGACAAACTGAACCGTTTGACAACTACAAATGGATTTTGTAAATTAATACGAAAATAATAAAAGGTGCACTAAAACCGAAAGACACTAATCGTCCATGGAACACTAAAACCTTTAGTACTTCATAAACTTAACTTTAAAATATGCTTTTTATAATTACTTAATTCGAGTGACATTGTCAACAAAGCTTAAATTTCTGATGTTTCCAAAATCGTGATAAATGATTTTTATTGTTCATTTACGATGCACACTTCCATTAACTTATATTGCAGATAATACCTGCCTTTTAAGATGCAATGCAACAAACAGCCATATAGCAAATATTCCTGAAAAAGTTAATGTATTATATTAGACATTAAANTTCTTGCTTCCATGGCTCGAAGCCCTATAATTACATGAACGTTAGGTATGGAGAGAACATAAGCCTTTTATAAAATAACAAATTTTCAAAAACAAATAGCTAATCTTTCAACAGCTTGAGTCACAGTAATACGCTTTAGTAAAAATTTTAAGCATTGCATCATGACCTACTATAGTAGGTCATGATTGCATTCAAGAATGTTCACCATGGCTCATTATTTCTAAATTTCCTAATAAGTTTTGGAGAAAATTCTTTGAAATTGCGAAAAGTAGTTTTACCTTTTAAAAAGGCTTACCAGGCTACTTAAGGTTAAAAATGAAGTTTTAGAAATCGATTTTGCTTTCTTCATAATCATAACCCTTGAAGTATTAAAGTAGCAATATATATTGTAGCCGGAACGCATGCCTACTAATACGAACATTTATCGAAATTCTATGCTAACATTAGGTTACTATAGGTATTTACTATAGCGCTTAATGATTGCACTTTATTGGTTCATTTTTGAAAAACATAGTCATGAAGTCTATTTCATTGTGATATTAAGTTAGTAGTAGGTGAATTGAGTTAGTTGGGAATATTCATTAAACATATTTTTGGTTGAGATATAGGTTGGATTGTCTTGGATAAAGAAAGTTTGACTCATTTCCGTTTCAGAATATTCCATAACATTCAATCTGGATGCAGAAGGAATCTGGGAATTCGTTTGGTCTTGGACATACTTCTCAAAGTGTTCCAACTTATAATTCAGCATGAATTGTCAGAATTCCGAGATAAATAGTTTAAATTATAATATTGGCATTTGGCATTGTACCAACTAACCTTACGATATGTATCCTCAATCGTAGGAATGTATGCATCCCGAAACGTCTGCCGAACAAAGCGCAGGATTATGGAAGATTTTCCAACTCCCGTGTTTCCCAGCAAGGATACACGAGTTTCTGCAGAGGTAGACTGTCTTCCAGGAGAAGAATTCATTCGACAAACTGAACCGTTTGACAACTACAAATGGATTTTGTAAATTAATACGAAAATAATAAAAGGTGCACTAAAACCGAAAGACACTAATCGTCCATGGAACACTAAAACCTTTAGTACTTCATAAACTTAACTTTAAAATATGCTTTTTATAATTACTTAATTCGAGTGACATTGTCAACAAAGCTTAAATTTCTGATGTTTCCAAAATCGTGATAAATGATTTTTATTGTTCATTTACGATGCACACTTCCATTAACTTATATTGCAGATAATACCTGCCTTTTAAGATGCAATGCAACAAACAGCCATATAGCAAATATTCCTGAAAAAGTTAATGTATTATATTAGACATTAAAGCATAATTGTTTTAAATAACTCGTTCAGAATATATACTTTTCTGCGAGAGAGAGGTGTTGTAATTAATATAAGTGACTCCGATTTTTCAATTTAATTTAATTTGATGCTATTTATGCGAGAATAGATTAATAGAAATTTCGTTTGTTTAGCTCTAGACATCACATTATATATAGAATTTTTAAAGACAAATAATGCATTTAAAGGTAAAGGGCTATCCAATAACCTATGCGGTCCAAGATTAATGTTGTTACATATGCAAAGTACAAGCACTAGTATTTATATGCTCACTACCATAGTCAGTTGTTACTACTTTTTCAAAATCAAGCGAATAGAAGCAAATCGCATTACCATCATTGAGCTGCCAGAAGTGAATGAGCACTGCAAAATATGTGCTAGCAAAAATAGAAAAGTTGTCCAGGCCAAATGATTATATTTTTTCAAGATTTGCTTTGCTGAATCATGATAAAAAATTTTTGAATTGTTGATGATTGCTGATGTCGATACAGAGATGGAATCGGATCCAACATTTTAGGATTTGGAAATTGGATGCTAAATTGGATAAGGAAATTTAAATTATATCACAGCAGCATTAAATAAATTAATACTCTATTAATAGTATGCTCACAGTTTGGTTCCATGAACATTTTCGTACTAGACATTACAATAATGACAAACCTTTTGAGTACTAAGTTGATCTTAGCATTGCAAGTTGCTTAGAGTGCATATTTAAATGAGATTTTTTGATTGAAGAGCATGCCAAATTATATTAGTATTTTTACATTTTGGAGGTGTTCTGTGAATATTCTTTGAAATACATATTAGAGAGAATCCTTTTCAGAATTCTACTCTTCCATTTGCAAGTTTGTACAAATGTTTTTGGTTGCTTTACTATTTTATCATTATTTGATGGCGAACATGAATCGCATTTTCAGATTTGAAATATTCGTCACCAATTTTATAAGTTGTCGGAAAGAATAATGCGGAACCTGTTGTATGAACAATGAAATTCAATTACAAAATCTCACTTAGATTGAGATTATTAACACACTTAAATTGGGATTCAATGTAAAAATATGCGTAGTTTATAAAATGTACAAATACACAAGTTCTAAAAATTTTTGGATCCGAAGCAGATTGGAAGTTTCTCGAAATGAAGATCCGATCCGTATCCGATCCGATCCGATCCGAACCGATCCGAACCGATCCGAGATCGAATCCGATTCCATCTCTGTGTCGATATACAATGTACATCCTCAAAGCTTATTGGACAACGTTATATGAGAAGTAAAAAATGTGACATTAAGCTAGAATTGCAGTTAGGGTTTCAAATAGAATTCCCGCATTAGACCTTTAAGCATGTTGGTTGGCTTAATTCAAATTTGAATCAATATAATCTAAATTTGTAGATTTTCAGCCTGAGATATCTCTAAGCAACCAAAGCAAAAGTTAGTTTTTTTATTCTGTCGGGAACAATCAAATCACATCAATGAACGTTAATCAATGTTAAGAAACTTAGAAATATCTTGAATATAATGCAATTGATTAATGTCTATTCTATTAAGCTTGCAGAAATTTATGAGCAAATATTTGATTATAATTTGAAATGCGCAATAGATAACTGAATCGGAATCGCTTGGGTTGGGATCAATCCTACGCTTGGGTTGCAAAAGTGGAGATTCATTAAAACGTTAATTATCATCTACAGGGTCTTCCTGAAGTGACACAAATGCTTCATTAGCATAAGTGTGTAATATTTTGCTTGAATAAATGGCTTTAAAATTCAAAAGCACTAGAGCGAATATCCTTCATTTCCAATGCGATGTGAAATTAAAAATAGCGGTGGTTGAATAACTCAAACATAAATATCAGAAGCTTCACTAATGCTTCTTGTTTTCGGCGGAAGGATATCACATTTCAATAAGTTAATGCGATCTTTTGCTTCCGGAAAATTGGCAATGTTGACATTTACCATCAGTAATGTCTATTAACATTACAAAATTATGATAATTAAAGTAAAGTAATGTCTAGTGAACATTTGGGCAAACTAAACGCAGCTAATTTAAAATTCAAACTTTTAAGGTTATTACTTTACAAAATTGGTTATTTAATTATTTTCACACATATCCTAATGCTTAATTAAGTCTATCTTAAATTAAAATTTGTAATAGATCTAATAAATTTGTAACTTGAGTAATTAATTACATTTCAACATCAAGATGTGGGTGGATAATGCCCAGCATGCTTTGAAGGACGTTATTCATCAGTATGCTTATCTAGTTGCTTTATATTATATCAAACTAGGAATCATTTTCTTGAAATTTCCTATTTCCACCCTAGTTGTACCCGATCAACAACTTCATCCCTGGAATTCTTAATATTTTATTTTTTTATTTATAAATCCATATACCAGGCATAATGCCTGCAAATCAATACAATTTTTTTCTAGAATTATTTTAAATTTTTTACCCTAGCTTTATCCTTAAACGGATAGTGACACTTTCTAATTTTTTTTAAAGTCAACTAAATTATTTAGCATTATAAATATCGGCCATGTAATTTTGTAACCAAACTAAAAAATCGGGTTTGAGACCGGTTTAAAAATCTCAGCTCAATTACAACTATATTTAAGAAATATTAAACTTATATTGAAATGGCTATAAATAAAGTTAACAGATTGACAGTGGAAACGTACTAAGATTTTATAATGAATTTCACATCCATTTAAATGTTGAAATGTAAATAAATATCAATTATGCTAAACCTCGCTGTGACAGTTATCAATTTCCGTTAGAGGGGCGTTTGCGTGAATGTTTGCGAAATAATTTCGATTTTTGCTTTCCCAGCGGCGTTGTGAGATTTGGAATATTTAACAGGGATGATTAAACTAAAGGTGTTTTCAAATTACAGTTTTATGGAAAGTAGAAATGTAATTAATGATATTATCTTATATTTACACACTCATATTCTTCTATCCCGATCTAATTGGCACAAATGATTCAGATAAAATATTAATTTTGTAGGAGAAATTTACAGAAGCAGGAATTTTCCTATTCATCTGAGGTAATAACTTGATGGCTAATGCTGTAGATTATGGACCAAAATTTCACATTTATTCAACAAAGGTTTCAAATTTGCACAAAATTAATCCCCATAGAATTATTCACATGGATAAATGTGTGGCGGAAATAACCTCTGTACCGTTAATTTACATACACAATTATTTAAATTTTATGTTTAGGGTAACCCTCAAGCAATTATAAACGGACATAGGTTATTCTGTCATTATGAATATTCTTATTTCGTGGAACGAGTACAAGAACTAAGGTTCTGAAAACCACAAAACGATATCTGACTTTCAGTGTCAAATCGAATGAGATTTCTATGCAAGAGCAAAATTGAGACGTTTGTGGCACAGTAGATTGAAACATAAAATAGTTTTACTTAAAATGTTTCTACCCAAATTGACAATTTAGGTCTTAATCTTAAACTCCCCATCGTCCATTTTAAAGTACAGCCCGTTTTACAAATAATTTTCTCCAAGCCTATTAACAAATTTGAAAATCTTTGGGCATGGGTAGGTCTCATGGGGAACTTCTTTAATGCGATGTTGAACATTTGTGCTGAAACGTATTGCTGGTGCTAAATATATCCCCGTGAGACACAATGTGTACAATTGTACACATGTAGAAACTAGATTTTTATTGAGATACTAATTTATATTCAACTTTGAATATATTTGTTTTTTTTAATTTAGGCTACTTTTTCGTTATCGTAAAATTAATTTGGTCGAAATATTTGTATAATTTA
This sequence comes from Hofstenia miamia, assembly GCA_900660155.1. Classification (NCBI taxonomy): domain Eukaryota; kingdom Metazoa; phylum Xenacoelomorpha; order Acoela; family Hofsteniidae; genus Hofstenia; species Hofstenia miamia. The sequence goes on from CABFPE010000184.1 coordinate 248,329, forward strand.
TTATTGAAGCAACCTTTTAAAAATTAGCATGCCACAAAATGGAGAATATGGTGAAACTAGTTGAATTTGAGTTATTCACAAATCATAATATAGCTTCACAAGAAACACATTTTTGCATGATTTCAATATCATACTTCATAAGACACTCTAAATAAAATGTTTTCAACAAAAAATTTGTCATTATAATATTCCGAATTTGGTAAAAAATTACATGATTAAGTCACAATGTGTACAAATTTGCGCAGACAATTTCAATGAAAATATTAGCAATAGAAAAAATTCTTAATGTCATTAGAAACAATTGAGACTAGCAGTACTGAGCCTCCATATATATTTTTTAGCACTTCCATACAATGTGCATGTGGCTGAATGGGATGTTCAAAAGATTAACAATTAGTCTTTGAAAATCTATGCATATAATCTAAAGAACAGGGATTTTGAGTTTGGATTTTGTAGTTCACATCTAGGATAAGCATTTTGAGCTCGAGGGCAGTTTTGATAAAAAGTGATAAATACAACACAAATTTGTTATTTTAAAACTAAAAATAGAAGTTCTTAAATTCCTAATGCTGTTTTTATGTGTAAGGATAGAGATATATCAGAAGTAGCGCAGCATTTGAAAAGTAATCGTTAAAATATTCTCAACATAGTGTGAACACTCTATTTTTTTCCAAACCAATATTTAGACATATAAATGACCCTAAATGTGTCACTTATTTGCCCCTGTTTTGAACTCATATAAGAAAAGTTGAAGAAGCTTATATTAATATTTAGGTACAATTTTACTGAATTTCAATTTAAGGAATTATAATGAATAACATTTGATTAGGCAAACCTATTGCTTTTGTCTTTTCGAAACCCCTTTAATAATAACAGACCTATATATTATTAGTTACTGCTTTCTTACATGAGTAATTAATATTAGTTTGGCAGTGATCAGACCTATTTATTTTTTGGTAACAGAAGTGTTGTGCGATGATTAAAATTCCAATTTCAAAACATGCTATCCAACAAAATGAAATAGCGCGATTTAAACAAGAAGGGTTAGTCAGCAATAAATCATCGTAGATTGATATGTATTAACATAAAAAGTGTTTGAAATAGAAAGGTTCAATTTTTCTATTGAAAATTCGACGTTGAGAATAAAATTACCCTGCAAGTTTTTTAAACCTCAACGACATAATGTATGGAATTTTTTTCTGACGGGAATTGATAATATTTTTTTATTAAAAGACTTTACCTAAAAAAAGTTACAAATTGATAAAAATTATGTGCAAAATAAATAAGAGTTCTTTTCTTTATTGAAACAAGAGCTATTGCATATAAGATGAAAAGAACAACGATTAATAATACTGTAATATTTCGAGAAATAATTCCAAAAAAATGATTTTAATGCCTTTGAAACCTTTTTTGGACAATCGAATAGATCAATATCAGTGTGGAGATGCACAAAATTTGCTACTTTAGCAATTCTGTGAAAAAATAAATTTATTGTAGATTTTGTATTAAGATATTTTGACGTGAAAACTGGTTTGGTTGATCATCTTGTTGAAGTTCGAGGAATAAAAATATCGATGAAATCTTTATAATTTAAATCTACTTAAAGATTTAAAATTTTGTTGAGGTAAAGCAGATCTGAAATCTCTAAATACAAAGAAATAGACAATATGTTCAGTTTTAATAGTCTTTCCTTCTAATTTCCAAGTGGTAATATCCCTTACAGCGTCTTTACAGTTTTTAAAGTATGTTAAGATTTGAGGAATTGAAATACCACATTTGAGAAGCGTAGGTCAGTTTACATTTTATATGTGTAATTTTGTTCGAAGATTGGCGTTACAATGAATATTGCACTTAAAATAAAGGACTTTAATTTTGTTAGAGATATGGCTGTTCCATGACAGATTTTCGGAGATATAAACACCAAGGTCTTTAACCGAATCTGACGAATTTATAGTATTTTCCATTATTTGAATCGAGTTTGAATCTTGTAAAGAAAATAATTGAAATATATTAACATTGGACTTCATAGATGCTTTTGAAGGTGATAACGAAACGTCATAATTTAATATTTGATATTTTCTCACGAATGTATTAACATTGTGAAATTTATGCCCAACAAAATCAAAATGCAATGGAAACTGCAATCACATTCGCTGTGAACTAAAATTGCGGAATTAAATAGGATCGAACTATAATTGAACTGGATAAATTCTTCTGCACCTGTCTAAAATATTACAGCAAATGAATACTTAATTTGTCGTTGCGAAATTATACTCATGTTTATCAAATTAATACATTCTAATTTAAAGAAAATGAACTTCAACAAATTCTATATTGAATAATTGGATGTAATATCCTTTTTCCATGTTAAACTTCAATCAAATACGCATTAATAAAACATTTGAGACATACATCAAACTTTAGCGCCTATAATTAGATAGCGCAAAAATGTTAATAAGATGTAAAATGAGGCTTTTGGTAATGTAGATCAATAATAAATGTCTAAATTATAATGTGTTTTGATGTCAAATCTTTATTTTAGTTCTCTAAAAAATAGCAACAGCCTGGAGAAAATAGTTTTGCTGTAATTGAAAAGAAGTAGTTTTGTGTCAAAACCTTCCTACGTCAGCTGAATGTTGTTCATCATTATCAACTAACAATATTTTTATTGGGAATGCATGTAGTCATTAAGAACAAAGATGCTTTTATATTTGATGTGTCATGTTGACCCACCGGTTCGAAATAATTTTTTAAGTTCAAGACATGTAAAACCGACAGTAAGTATTGATGGATTCATGTATTATGGCTTTTGACATCATCACGAATTGTTAAGTTTGAACATTTCTATTCGGAGACTCCAAATTCTAAATCTAATGGTGGTTGAGGTACTTGGATTATTTCTGAATCACATCCTAAGGCCTTTACACGAATCAAAGGTCGCATGACGACCCAAAAAGTTAACAGGATATTTGAATACATATGCTCCAAGCAGAGTTTATTGATTTTAAATATGGTATCAATATTAGTAAGTTTTAGGTTTCCGCTGATCAAAATTGTTTGTTGAGACAAAACACCGGTCAATCTTGATAATGAACACGTCTAAAGTTAAATATATATTTATGAGTAGCAGCAATGAGACAATTTATTGCTCTTTATGATATGCTATATAGGCAAACACAATTCTACATTTGAGAGATTGTTTAAATTAGAGAGATTTCTTCAACTGGAGTACTTAGATATTAGATTAACAATTTCAAAAATTATACTATCAACTAACATAGGAAGCAGGTCCTTATAATTTACAAAGAACCAAAATGTCTCAGGGAGGAATGGGGCATGTGCCCAGTGGCGAACGCAGGGGGACATGGTAGAATGTCCCTCGTCAGGTTTATAAATTTGATTTTGACTGGATAAATAAAAAATTTGTTCGTAAAAACTGAAAAATTTAAAATCTAGGATAGTGAAATGCATTTTTTAGGGTCTATTTTCTCAATATTTTCAAAAATTTCCGCATTGAGTAATGATAATGATGTCCCCCCGTAAGAAAATCCTGCGTACGCCCCTGCATGTGCCCAAAGGCACGACGCCCCTGCACACATAGCGATATCAATCTTTGTTGTTGGATATCTTATTCATTTTTGACTGAAATTACTACGCTAGACTATGATCTACCAAAGGTTGCTATGAACTTACATTTTAATGAAAAACACTGCTTAAACTGGTTAGGATCTATTTAATAATCATATGCTTTTCAAACATAGTTAAAAAATCAGTATACAGAATGTTGAGTTCAATAAAGAACACAAATTGTTGATGAATAGGCGTATGAAAATTCAATAGTTGGCAGTCAGTATGCTATTAGTAAAAAAGGTACCTGTTTTGGAAAGATTTATTGTGACATGATTAGCTTATAAAAA
>CABFPE010000184.1:272190-283439 GCA_900660155.1 Hofstenia miamia
TTACTATTTTAATGAAAACCAAGCATACAAAAATTGCAGAAGCTATATTCATAAAAGAAACTAGGGAGAATCTATTTATTAAACAATTAAGTCAAAGACTAAATATCGTATAAGATCTACGAATTACAATTTCAAAATCATAAAATTTGTATTTACCACCATATTATTTTAGTTATTTCTGTACTGACGATGAGTGGAGACACTCGAAACATGTTTACATAAAATATTGTTTGTTTTTTACAATGAATAGTTTAAGCACACTTTGTACACAATATATATATATATATATTTGTTTTTAAAGCTCCTTCCTTTTCACTCACCTTTAATATTGTTCTTTAATTCAAGTAAATTAAAATTTTGTTACCAATTAATTCAAGAACTGAATTCTTACTGTAATTCGCAAATTTGGTTGACTGAAATTTAAATATTGCAAAATATTGAATAATCACACAAATTTGCAATCCAAAAGCATGGCAATGATATATATATATATATATATATAATATATATATATATATATATATATATATATATATATATATTTATATGTAGTAAAACATGATAAAAAACTTCGAATAAAATGTAATTGTTGTATTAAATGCTTGGGTGTAACGGAATTCGGTAGAAAGCCATTTTTGTTTTCCAATTGAAAGTGAAAAATTCAAATTAAAGTCTACAATTCTTGGAATTCCAAACCATACCTTTTCAATTCATATTTTAAGTTTAGTAAATCAATGTTACGAGCTGGCCTTGCAATTTAAGGAAACATTAGCACCTGATGGCATGTTAATGTGTACCCTCACATCTATCTGTACGCATCAATGAATATGTTTTCAACAATATAATAAATGGATAACTTAATACAATAAATAAAATTTAATATTAAAAAATTAAAGAAATGTGTGAAAATTTGTATTGGTAAGCTTATCAATATACAGCCGATAAGCTAACAAAAAATGCTATCTCGACAAAAAAACATGTTACCATCGAAATCACAATGTAATTCCATCTAATGGAGAGGTAAATTTATAGTGATATCATCTTGAAGTTTCAGACAACAACATTAATATTTAAATAATATGCATTTCATTCAGCACATATTTTTGAAAAATTTGTTTTCAATTCTACTTTCGAGCTCATGGAGATCACCATGTTAACATAATTTATGAATAAATTCCATGTTAATACATATTAAATTAATCCAACACCCGCCATTTCACAGACATTAGCTGTCTGTACTAATAAAACACTTTTAAATTAATATAGTTTAAAAATACTCTAATTTTCTAGTTTCAAATAATTTATTCTTTACAAAATTATGTCAAATCCAGAAATTATAAATCGATATTCATCATTTAAAAAAGAAGGTTTCTTTGAGCAATTTAACTTTAAAAGTTGATATTAGATCGAATGTTAAGAGGATCATATTTTATATTTACGTAAATTTACATTGTATTATTACATATTTCTTATTTATTATATGAAACTGCGAGCAATTTACATATTTTTGCGCATAATTCGTTAGCTACTCGAATTAATTCTTTAAAATTGTAGAGTTTCAAGGATAAGTTCACAAAATAAGGAGTACCTAATTAGGCTAATTTACTGCTGTTTCTCTAAGAAAAGAGAAGATCTTGAATTTCAGAATTCGTGTACATGTACATTGTACATTCTACATTTATTTATTTAGACTATGTGCATGCAGGAAAACTTTTTTTATGAATATGTGTATGAATATGTTAATCAGTAAATAATTTAAGGTTTACTTTGTAAAATTCCGTGATGAATTAATCGTAATTTTGCGATGATGAAAATGGCCTGCTTCATTAATAATAATGCAAAACTCATACCGGTTTCAACTTTCAATGCTTGAAAAAAAATTGATGGATAGAAGTAGAAAAATCGTTTTCAAAAGTTTTTTTTAAAACACTAATGCCGCTTTCTGTCTAGCGTATAGTCTGAAGTACATTGCATAATTTAATGTTGTTTTCCAATTTTATAAACTAAAATAGAGTTAAAAGCAGGAAATAGTTTAGTAGAGAAATGAGCAGTTATACGAACATCATGAAAATATTTTATCTCGCTGAAAACATTAAACAACAACTAATTTCCAGCAATCTTGCATGACCTTGGACTTTCAAATTAGTTAGATATCAAAGACATTTGGGCGATAGATTCCTTGACCGAACAGCAACCGAATTCCATTATTCGCTCTCAACAAAGCATTCATTATTTTTACGTTGAATTAATCTTCTTAGCCTGGAATAATACCTTATTCGTTTGTTATTACGTGCTCTAGCATCGAGGAATTTCGTCTTTGGGCAAAGCGAAACTTTTTATGCTTGGAGATTATCTAATTTTCAAATAAAGGTGAAACGGGCTTAAGTATGAAATGGAAAAGTTCCTAAATTCAAATGATGTCGGAACATTGGAATGTCGCTTATCACAAACAATATTTTTTTTAGTTTATCTATATTAAGTATCGTAATTGAATATAGTGGAGGTTGCTAGGCAACCATTATTTACAAAACATCTGTCAATTACAAAAAAATTAAACTGTAATGAACCATCAAAGTGGATTTAGATAGGAACAAGGACATGCAATTATTCTATTTATTTGAATTGTATTTAAAATCTCAGACGCAACATCATTGAGTTCATAACCTATCATAAAGGCTAAACTAAAACTAACATTATGGTAAATCAAAAATTGCGAATTTCTAAATAAATATCATTTGCTTATAAAATTAACAGAGACCTTTCAAATTATTTGAATTTATCAAAATTTAGGAAATTCAATGTGAATAAATTTGAAATTTAAAGGTTTAGTAGTTTGCTTATTTTTAATTCTCAACTTTCGATAAAAAAATTTAATTCATGCAAAAATTATTCAAAATGTTTGATTGGGAAATAATTTTGATAGATGCATAACATTTAAAATAGTTGCTCTAAGGTTAATTTATAAGGAAAAATATTTAAAAAATACAATCTACCTTATATATACAAAATTACCTGTTGTGGAATTAGCCAAACATCAACCACAAAATTCGACGCATAACATTCTTTAAAAAGACATGTTGTTCTTACAACCCAAGGAAATTTGTATTTATTTCGCTCCAGTAAGACTGCATTTTTAGTCTAAGCTTATGTTACATGTCAAGTTAACTTGTTTAAAAAAAATGCATAATATACAAAGACTAAACCACTTCTTGTAAAATCATTTCTAAATAATGAATTGAAAAACTAATTTAGCAATAGCAATTTAGTACATTACGCAATATTATATTCAAAATTCCCGAAGGATTGTGAGTTATATTTGTTCATTTTCTACTCGAAATTATTTTATATTCCGGGAAATTTAAACAAAAAATATCAATTGAAAATTTTGTAAGCAAAATTTATTTAATTGATTGCTAATTTCAGTATTGAAAATACTCTAGAAATGCATTAGAATTTTTTTTTAAAACATTAAGTCTTCAAAACGCGGCTTTCAGTAGAATTTGAAAACGGATGGTAAGTAATTAATGAGAATTAATAACTTTTTTGTTTTTAACTTTGCACATTTACAACATTTATTATAAAATCAACATGATAAGTATGCTCGACACTTTTACATAATCATTATTGATATCTCTTTATGTTAGGAAATAAACTAAATAAACATCATTATTATATATTTCAGAGAGGCATTTTAATTATTTTCATGCCTTGCTTGTCATTCGTTACAGAAAATTTGTATCTATAAATTCAAATAATACTAAAGACATATAATTTAAAGAACTATCATGTCTAAAATATACTTGCTCCATATGATTCATCTACAAATTTTGTTTTCTATCTGAGAGTTTGCTGGCAATCAAATTACGAAACTTCTAATAAGTAGGTGTACAAATAAATTATCTTTGTTTATTAAAAAGAAATTAATGTCTAAAGTAATATTTTCGCTATAACATAAGAAAGAATGGATTTTTATTATAATTAGATCTGTCAAATACCCACTCAGGGAATCTTTAGCAAATGACGTCATCAGAATGTAATAGACGTTGTAAATAACATTTAGTAATTATACAATACCAAATGTTCATTTAATCTAAATTCGTTAAATATTAGCGCAAAGCATCTTTCTGAAGCGCCCAGTTAATAATATAACATTTTTTCACGTTTATTATGTATAAATACAAAGTAATCTCGGCGAAATTGATCAACTGGCAATTACTTAGTTGATCCGACAGAAAATTCTTATGTTACATACTATATATATATATAAGGCCCCTGCGAATTGAGTTCTTTAGACTAGAGTGCTAGTTTATATAAATGTAGCCAGAAATACATGTTAAACTAAATTAGAAAAACCAAGCCTGATGGCTCAAAAGATGGATGAATATTTAGAATTCTATCCCATTTGAACTAATATTGAGTTTGTTTCGAGTACTTCAATTGACGAGTTAGATTTTAGGCTTATATATATGTATATCCGTGATCTTTGCACCCAGTGCACATTTAAGTTTGTGTCAAAAATTTTTGGAGACACAGATCCCCAGATCTTTGATAGCGTATAATATTGAGCTCAATTCTATCAACGGTTATTAACACATTCTACAAAGGAAATGCGTGTTATAGACACAATCTGTATGAATTGAGGAATCTTGCTTCTCACAATAGTCTAGCATCCCCGCATAATATTCACTTAAAAACCTCTGTCAGAGATAATCTCTTCATTGAAAATGCAGAGTTTGAATTCAGTCTCGCTGTGGAGATTTGTTACGGATTAGCATTTTATTGAAAGTGGTTGTTTCAATTCTTCACCTCTCTGAGATTAATGTCACTAATAAATAGCTGTAACAAACCTCTCCGTGATAATTGAAAGTATATTTCATGAAATGAAAATGTAGGCGTACAGATTCAAATTTCTTCCTGTCTCTTAAGTACATTTATACCGATAGAGTTAGGGGATGTGGACATTTGCATTTGCTTAAATAAAGACACCAAATGACGCTGCTACAAGCAAAATAATAATGTTTTTTTAAAAATACATGTAATTTATAATTTCGGTGATTAAGCTCTTTTACAACAGTTTTGATTAGGATTTTTAAAAAAAACCAAAAGAATTTGATATGGCGCCTGGCTCGTGAAAATTCTTGTTCTATAATCACTATATCCCACGTCTACCACTGGTTTGAAAATATAAGGTCGTTAATGCAATAACTTATCCATGTGTAATATACAACTTATCCCTACAAACAATAGAAAAAAATTTCAGTAACACGCAATAATTTTGATTCAATGCATATGTCAATGCTGAAAAGAGCAAGTCCATACTTGGGTGAACAATCTCTGAAATTAAAAAATTTTAGTTTAAATGATCACATGAAATTAGAGAAACACAATTAGTTAACAATTACATTCTAAAGTTCTATCAAAACTTAATTTCTTTGGAATTGCTTTCAATTAAGTTTCTTCTGAATTTGTGTTAGCCAAAAGTATATTAATTATCACGAAATTTATGTGAAATTGTCTCTTAGCTATTGAAGTGGCATTTGGGAATCATAATATGCTTAAATTCATGCACAAAAATTGGTCAAAAGCTGACAAGTAACAACAATGGCCTATAGAATTTTTCACTAAATGTTAGCGCTAATCTTTCTAAAATTCTATAGAATTGCTTTTCAATTAGCAATTGTAGGGGCTATCGTGAAAACTCTAAGGATGCATATAGACATTGTGTTCATAAAGTAACTTGTGGCTCTTACATTAAATAAACATAAGACAAAGTAAAGTAAATTTTGAATGAAAGAATAGATATGTAGACATATTTCCAGTTTCTGCCTAATGTTGTAGCTGCTTCTGAATTAGTGCACAATACGTCTTTGATTCCTTTGATGTCTATTTCAACAATGTTTAATTGTTGAGTATGAGACGTTTTACTCTATAAACAAATTTTTTCAAGTAACCTCAAGCAAAACTCAATTGAAGTTTGATTTGGTCATCTTGAAGCACACACCAAATGCCCACCTCTACTCGACTATCATTTTGTTGCCGTTGGCAGTTGGAAAATATTAGATTTTGACATAAGACATAGGACATATCTCATAGGACCCTACACTCCCCACATATCTTGAGAACACGCTATAAGAATGTCAGTAATAAGCTAAGGGATGCAGCCTATTGATAGCAATAGATTTTAGCAATAGAAGATTGCCTTAACCAATACAACTAAGAGTTTAACAGTTATTTACACTTACTTGTAAATTACAAAGAAAAAGTCAATCTAAGAAATTGTTCTAAATTGTGAATTATCGTATATAAATTATTAGAATCTATTTTTGGTTTGCAAAAAATAGCAACCTCTTCCAATTGATGGAATTAAACTGAATTTGGAATAAGATGCAGATAGCTAAAATGGGAAAACCTTTTAAGATAATGAAAGACCGCATTAAATCACTATGAATTATATGTAGAAAAATATATACATATTTTTACCTTGCTCTTCTCGGTTTCAGATGGCCATGGTGATAGACTAACTGACTTTTCCAAAGTAGACTTCTCTGAGCGACCATTAGGTATGAGACTCTCATTTGCTTCAAACTGATGCTGTGAATGAATGTCATTAGTATCTCTGTAATCCATATCAAGAGCTCTATTAGCAGACCAACGACGCACTTCAAACGTGGAAGAATTTGACCAAAATGCGTCATGATTGAAGTGCTTGGGAGTTGCATAACTGTTCAGATATGATGGCGGATTTGCCATTAATACTAAAGAAGTATGTGAAGATTTTATTCAAACTTTGGTATTTAGTTACTGTAGTAATATTCCCAAAAGGTTAATCAAAGTGGACATGTAATTGTCTTTTAGGACTTGCAACATTACATAAAATGCTTTTTACATGTTAAAGTCAGACATTGAAGCATTTATCACCAAAAAGTTATGCCTATGTACAAGCCATTAGTAATAATGTGTTTGGTTTGCAAATCGCAAATCTTTCCATGATTTCAACAGATGATGTAAGAATTTGTGTTAATGAACACATTTGTCCCCAGCATTTTATTAAATTTTTGATTTGATAAGAAAGAAAGATTCAGAAGATAGACCAAATAAATCATTCTAATGTTAAGAGACACTTGAAAAACGTCAGTAGCATTGTGAACGTCAATGATCGTGACAACTAATTTGTTTGAAATCTTTTAAATATATAACATAAAAACATATGGACTAACCACAAAGCAATTTATTATTTCTAGGAAGTAATTAAAGACCCTATTGTATATATGTAATGTATGTATATTACAACTAACTGATTTCTATTTTTGATAATTAATTGAAATCTGAATGTGTAATTATATCAAGTAATTTTTACCTTAAATTTTTTAAGGAAAACAATAATCAGTAAATTGCACATTTTGTGAATATATCAGTCAAAAAACACGTACAACATCTACATAACAGGTAGTACGTATACATATATATATATATATATATATATATATATATATATATATATATATATGTTATCTATTTTCTTTAGATTGCCAATTAACTTTTACATGAAGCCTTGCTTTTTTATCAAATTTTCTTTCAAATGCCTTTTATTGACAGCTGTTTGGACTTGAAAACTTTTTATTACAAAACAGTCAGATAAAGTGGCATTGCACAACAGAAGCAGTTTCATCATTGCTTTCCAAATCTCCACAATCAGTCCTCAATTCTCNTATATATATATATTTTATTACTTATACATAATGGAAATGTTGAGAAATTTACGTGGCTAGACAGTCAATTTAGAAACAAACTACTAAAACAAGAAATTAATCTTCTAAAAACACCTGAACAGATAATTTATCGGTAAATATATTATATAATTCTATCAAATGCAGGAAATTACTTGCAAGACATGATCAATTATTCAAAAATTCTCATCTGAAAATTCATCCTTTATAATTTTCAAGATGCTAGCCAGTAACTGTACCCGTTATTGCAATTTGAAATCTTTTGAATATTTTTATATTGGGTTTTTACAATATTGTAAAAAATACATTTCGAAATATGAATTCTATATTTGACATACAATCTAAGGATGAACTAGAATATGAGACAGTCTAATTTGGAATATAATAATTTAGTTTTTTGCAGGCTTCAATAAAAAATTACTCAAATGTGACTATGCATTTATATTTAGTTTAAAGTTTGATGAATACCAGTAAAGTAAAGGTTATAATTTGAAGATTGAGGACATGAATGACTAAAACTGAGACTTCTATGTACAAAAAATTTTTTAAATATGTAAATGAAATTTTAGTAACTGATCGATTTAAGTCTATTCTACCAAATATTAATGGCAGGCAAATGTTTATCACAAGTACCAAAGTAACCAAATTACAGAAAAGATTAGCAAATTTAGAAACCGAAAAACTTTAATTAAGAACCTGAAATATATTACCAAAAATTCAATAGATATTTTTATTAAATTTTTTTTGAACCTTGAAAAGTTATATTTCATTTTATAATAATTTTCCATTTACAATCCACACCTAGATTCAGTAACAATCTGTCGTAACAACATCTGCACAGCTTATAGCGCTGTGCAAATGTAACCTTTGTTTCTTTTTTTCTTTTTCAAGTTCTACTAATACTTCTATATAATTTCAATTTATTCTACTCAAGCCCTACTGTAAGAACGATCTGGAATTAGTTTACTAAAATGAGGCCAGCAAAAAGCTTCAGCATTTGGTATAAGAGCTTGCTTTAAGAAGCAAAGTAATTATAAGCATCTATAAAAATTATTAAAGCAATTTGCTTTGCTTAGTATAGAGGAGATGGTGCTTTAAAAAATACGGATCTTAAGAATACTAAAATTCCCAAAATTTTAATATCAATCATTTGAAGTTCATTCATACTTAAGGTAACAGAATTTCATTTGTATATGTAATGTATATGCATATGTAAACTCTTTATTTCGCGATGCAACATTTTTAGAAATTTATTACACTTTATTACTTGTAAAAAACGTATAGTTTGTTGTAGGTATGCATACAGAAATACGGAAAAATTAAGAACAAAATACCAAGAATAATAGATGGATTACCTAATATATCAAGAATGCATCAAACTAAGCTTGTTTGCTAGCCTATCCAAAAATTTTCTTTTCATGCTGATCTACAGAGTTGGCACTTAAGGCACAAATTGATGTTAGCTATTTAGGAGTATTTGGATTTCACTCAAGTACTTTTTATATTTTTGAGTCAAATGCGCTGATTAATGGATTAATTTGTTTGCCAATAAATCCATTTCAGATAACTGTAGTATGTAAACCTTGTCCGCTTAACCAATTCCATGGTACTGGACATTTTAACTTGAGGCTTGCCATTTTCTGACATTGAGTTAACAGATGGCTAACCGGCTAACAATGTGTTATGTTTTCTGTGCATATACAAATAACTTAAAAGTAGTCCTGAAATGGGCCTAATTGATTTTATTTGAATTTGGCCAGGTTCAAAGTTTCCAAGGCCGAGCCTCGCGTGATCAATGTCAATCACTTGTGGAGGTCATTAAGGAAATAGCACTTAATTTATACTCTCAAAAATACCAGAACGNATAGCGCTGTGCAAATGTAACCTTTGTTTCTTTTTTTCTTTTTCAAGTTCTACTAATACTTCTATATAATTTCAATTTATTCTACTCAAGCCCTACTGTAAGAACGATCTGGAATTAGTTTACTAAAATGAGGCCAGCAAAAAGCTTCAGCATTTGGTATAAGAGCTTGCTTTAAGAAGCAAAGTAATTATAAGCATCTATAAAAATTATTAAAGCAATTTGCTTTGCTTAGTATAGAGGAGATGGTGCTTTAAAAAATACGGATCTTAAGAATACTAAAATTCCCAAAATTTTAATATCAATCATTTGAAGTTCATTCATACTTAAGGTAACAGAATTTCATTTGTATATGTAATGTATATGCATATGTAAACTCTTTATTTCGCGATGCAACATTTTTAGAAATTTATTACACTTTATTACTTGTAAAAAACGTATAGTTTGTTGTAGGTATGCATACAGAAATACGGAAAAATTAAGAACAAAATACCAAGAATAATAGATGGATTACCTAATATATCAAGAATGCATCAAACTAAGCTTGTTTGCTAGCCTATCCAAAAATTTTCTTTTCATGCTGATCTACAGAGTTGGCACTTAAGGCACAAATTGATGTTAGCTATTTAGGAGTATTTGGATTTCACTCAAGTACTTTTTATATTTTTGAGTCAAATGCGCTGATTAATGGATTAATTTGTTTGCCAATAAATCCATTTCAGATAACTGTAGTATGTAAACCTTGTCCGCTTAACCAATTCCATGGTACTGGACATTTTAACTTGAGGCTTGCCATTTTCTGACATTGAGTTAACAGATGGCTAACCGGCTAACAATGTGTTATGTTTTCTGTGCATATACAAATAACTTAAAAGTAGTCCTGAAATGGGCCTAATTGATTTTATTTGAATTTGGCCAGGTTCAAAGTTTCCAAGGCCGAGCCTCGCGTGATCAATGTCAATCACTTGTGGAGGTCATTAAGGAAATAGCACTTAATTTATACTCTCAAAAATACCAGAACGTTTAAAATTTATTTTGCGCCAGAATTTTACCTCAATATTAGATGAATGGATGCTTCCCAGCTTCATTTTCTATCAATACTGTATTATTATAAATATTATTAGTATTATCTCATTAAATTGCACAGCTTCACACTGCTGTGACTCTCAATAAGTGAGCAAGGAAGATCACTAGTTTCCAGAGAGTCAGAGACCTATATTCAGGACTCTAATTGTTCCTAAAAGTGCTGTCTTCTGTACATTTGCAATTTCCACTTTGGTAATCATAATTCCTCCAAGTATTTCTTAGGCTTCTTGCTTACCGCTCCTAATGCTCTTATTACTACCAGGACTGCTTCGGACTTCATTAACTTCCACAATCTCTTTAATTCCTCTGCTAACTCCCTGCACTTGTCAATCTTATTTTTCTCTTTGCTTTCTATATTTCTGTCCTTTGGTACTGATATGTCTATCACTGTTTATCTTATTAATATTTATATTATTTCACAGACAAAGCACAATCGTAGACACAAACATGCGAAACACATTTATTGATTTCTTTCACTAAAGCTCACCATATACACAGACACACAAAAGGTTATTATTATTATTATTATTATTATTATTATTATTATTATTATTAATTTCTAATAAGAGTTCCTA
>CABFPE010000184.1:311432-331429 GCA_900660155.1 Hofstenia miamia
TATATATGTATATATATATATATATATATATATATATATGAAAAACATGAAAATTGTAAAATATTCTTGCATACTAATCCACTTAATGAAGTAAATTTAAGATATTAATTTACCAAAATGACATAAAAAAGGTAGAAACCATTGCAATTATATTGTTTGAAAAACCATTAGTGAATAAAGGAATTGACATAAGCAAGCTAAAAATATATTGAAGTAGAAGTAAAAAACAGCGCTGAATCATCTTAAAAATGACACATTAACATGTCAAAACACGTTGATAATAAAGATTTTGTGCTTTTAATATAGATAGATTTTTGAGAATTTTAGTAGTTGGGATGCGTATAAAATAGCAAGCATATATTTTTTATCAGATTTTCGCAATTTAATTTTTGCAGTAGATAATTAAGAACTTAATTTAAGTATCTTCAAAGACAGATTTTGTCATCTTGAACGCCAAACCTTGCTATGTATCCTATCTTTGATAGAAAGGATCACTATCCTTTTACTTGCAATAATTCTTGTTTGCTGCCCCTTGAAAGCAAACATCGAGTAAAATATAACGATTTCGAAGAATACTTATTGAGCATCTGTTATGATTTCATTAGGAAACATAAATTATGTTGCGAATAAATGTATGTTTTGGGGGTTTGAGTTTTCCTATAGCAGCCTCTGATTCTTGCAAAAATTCTCAAATAATTGGAAATTGTTTTGATGTTGGTTGATGAATTCTAAAAAATAATTGTAAATTCATCAAGAATACTTTTACCAAGTTATGCAGTCAACCCATACAATAAATACAAATAGTAATCTTAAAAAACATGAAAAATGCATAACTGAAAGAAAGTATATAAAACTATATGTTTATTCAAAAAATTGTATAATAAAATGAAGCTCTGGTGAGAAATAATATTACAATTTAGAATTTCTACAATTTCTTACAATTTCTAGAATTATTTTTTCCAATTATTTGGGAAATTCAGGAGCTAATCATAGCCTAGAAGTTGATAATATATTTAATGGATATTTTGCAGACGTAACACATTAATTCAATCAAGTTTTAATAATGACATCTGTATCTCATTGACTGGAGTTGAAAATTTATCAACTTTTGTCTTGATGGGTTTACTTTAATATTTTTGACGACTACTTCTTCCACAATCTTTTTTTAGTTTGCTAAGATTTTTATTTTTCATACGAAAACTTTTCAGAGATAACATTACAATGAATGCTTCCCCTTTTTCAAGGGAAAATTAAATAAAAATAGATAAACTAAATTTCTCAATTGCTTAGATAGAATATATTTTGACTTCAGCAGATCATTGGATCATTTTTTTTAAAAACTCAGAAATATTGGAATTAGTGGTAAATGTTTAAAACGCTTTGGCGAATTATTTTGCAAATCAAAAACAAATAGTATTAATTTATTACTCCTCCATTTATAGTTCTTGAATTTCATCAATTACTTGCCTTATTTTTAATAAGAAATCTCTTGCCTATTCAATGTTGACGATCTCACAATTTACAAAACGTTGTGAAGTTATATGAGCTGTGCATTTCAAATAAAGTGAATATTTAGAAAAATCCGATTTATTTATGTTTTATAAAACTGAAATATCTAAGGTTGTTAAACGTACAATGTTAAAATTTTCAAAGCTACCCATTCCTCAAATCTAAGTTGAAATTATCAGGTACTACAAAGAAGTAAAAAATTCACACAAAAATTGATGTTATTACAAAAAATTTTCCTTGTCCAACATCAATAAGGGCATAATTGACTTTATACATTAATAGATTATTGCATAGATTCCCTATATGGTACACAAGCCAAAAAAACCTCTTGAAGCTTGAAAATTTTCAAATGATATGCATTCAATAGATAAATTTGAAAAGAAAATGTGTAGCTTCACCTAAAAACTTAAATATATTACTAATAATACTAAAACCCTCAAGTTAATCTGAGTAATATCTACGAATTAATATAACTTCTTTGAAATTCACATATTTAAAAATTTATGACAATTTTTTGTCATAAAAAGTATTAACAAAACTAATCTCAATTTGAATTTTCATGGATCATGAACATTCATAAATTGTCATTTATTTATAAAGTTTATTTTTGGTTTTATTTTTTTGAGATATTGATACAATTTTTTAGTTGTGTCTAGTTTGTGCAGTCTAGAGTTTGCTGAGGTAGATTCAATAATTGTGTAAATTAAGTTTTTACATCACTACTTTAATTACTGTTGACCTCGTTAATACTTCATTGAATTTCATTATAAAATTTTCACGTGAGGATATAACCAATTTTTTATTGTCCTCAGACTGCAAATGTCAAACAAAAGGATGTAGCCCAAACCAAGAATTCAATGTGCTGTGAAAACGACTGAGATATTAAAGCATAATTGATATTTCAAAAAATCTTACATTTATATTATGTACAACTCAATAACATTCCATAAATTTCTGATTTATACTGCATATAGGCAACACGCAGACAACATGTGACGCTCTAGGACAATATTTTCAATGTTGAATTGTTATTTCAAGGTACTTATATGTATATAGGACAAATTATTTTTTGAAAATGATTTCTACACTTATATATGATGGAAATTTTGTTCACGGAAGAAATCATTCGATATTTGATGCCCGACGTTAAGAAAACATGCCTACGGTTAAAGCAAATGGCAATCATGGTTGGTACCGGTTGGGTTGGGTCGAGATATATGAACCGGAAAAATTACTTAAGCTTTTTTAAGGACAAACCGACGCAGTTGATCATATTATTGTTCTGAAGTATTGAACAACCATTTATATTAATGAATTTGTACATATTTACGACAATCTGTTGTTTGTTAACTCAATGAATTTTTTTAATATATTCATTTCTTTACTCATATATAAATCACAAAAAAACTCAATTGGGAACTAATAAATTAGGATATATTTCCCACTGATTGTATACCGGCCTGTTTTGCGTCTCCAAAGCCCACACAGGTCGACCGGCATAAAAATTAAGAAGTGCAGGTTGGGATGGGTTACTGTTTTTGTCGATCGGTTCAACCCATGATGGCAATAATGTCCAAAATATGTTTTTAAGCCAGTGAACTATATTAGCATATTGAAAATGATTTTATCATTTAACAGTGGTTTAAGATGATTTATTAATACTTCTTTTTGTTTACTAAGGTAAGTGACGCCATTTTGAATTATTTAAGCGTTAGTTTTCAAAAAGAATTCATTTTCAAAACTTCTTTCTGTGGATTTATATTTGCGCATGAACACATGTTGTTATTGAAATTGGGTGTCAATTAGGGCTAGGTCTTGATGATGCCAATAAATTAAAATTCTATATTTTAACCCTAATCATGCTTTCTTTACGCCGCGTCTAATTTTATACTCGACTTATTTGTATTTTTTTACCCTGCTTAGCTCAGCTGGAATCCATTGCGGATTTTAGAATTATCCCCAGCGACAACAATCTAAATACTTGAGACTATTCTATCTAAGTTTTTGGGCTCATCGGAACTGGGGATGTGTATTTCCTTCTCACTATTTAACTCTATATTCGATTATGACATTAAAGCAAAACTGCAACAACTTATTCATATCATCCCAATCAATTTGGAATCTCCATAAACTAGATGCCCATCATTATTTTTCATCTCTTAATCTAAAAATTTAGAAATTTTGTAAATATATAAAAAAATGATTTTAACATTTTGAAATAAAGGAACTCATTGTAATTCATTATTCGTTTATCAAATATAACTTTTTTCCTTATTTTACTTACTTTTTAACACTAACAATAATAATAAGTTTTTCCAAATAATAGAAAATTATGCATCTGTTTGAAAAATAATAGCATACATAAAATGAGCAGATATTTAGAAAAATTGATTAGGAGGTTATGATCCCCAAAAGTCACCAAACCTTACTAAGCAAGCTTGGCAACTTTTAGTGTAATATAAAAAGTGTAATAGACAGGGGAGGAAAAATCTTTCCTCTAGATTGAATAAGTTTAAAGGAGACTTCAGAAAAATTTTCTACTTTCCGTTCGCTTTCAGAAATTACGGATAAGTTTCCAACAGCAAGTTTCGTCGACATGAAAGTGTCAGCCCAATCATTTTTAACTTATTTTGTAAATAAATGTTTGCTTCAACGATACGTTGAGTCAAATTATTCAGCTTGTGTGTACAGCAATTCTGATAAGTTAAAAAACAAATCCAACGTATTCCACAATTTATCTAAAAAATGTTATATATATATATAAATAAATAAATAAATAAATATATACATATATATATATATATATATATATATATGTTGTCTATGCTCTGAATAATCTAAAATTTAGCAGAAATCTTATAAAGAGAAATTACAAAATAGAAGGCATCGAACTAAATATATTCCATGTATTTTCCTAACTACAGAGAAAATTATGTTGAGTCACTAGAGGTTTAAATTCAAAAACGTTCTCTATTTCATTGAAATTGTTTATTAAAGGCAATAAAGATGTAAGGAATTCAACATCAATCACTTCAAAGAAAAATTACAGCCTCAATTTATTCTGTCATTCATTACTAAGGAAGGTAGATTTAATTTAGTAAAGTTTAAAAGTCGTTTGAAACAATCGCAAGTTTATTACAAAATAAATTACATGTTAAATTTGGATTTTAACAGATTCGATTTTCTCGGTGATCAATGCAGAGATAACTTAAGAATACAATTTCTTTGAAATTTTGTTTGTTAAGAGTGCTTATAGGAAGTGTATACCGTATACTATAAAAAAAGCAACAAAAACATAATATAATAGTGATAGTTTAATTATTAGATTGTAAATATCTAAAACCAAAGAAATTAATACATACGTGGATTAATTATAACGAATGTGGGTGGTGAAATTAGCGCCTATCGAGTTGAAACGCGCTAATTCATTTTGATTGTAGATTATTGAAAGCGTGATGAATAATTAACATGAATATCAACAAAACCAAATATAGAGTTACTATGAATTATAACATACTGATATTTGCAAAGTACTGTAATTTGGCAACGCGTAGTGAGCCTGTTTCCAAAAGGGGGCCAAGCTATATAAATCCCAAAACTTTCAAATATGCTACCAAAGTTGATTTTGTTTTTCTCAATAATTAAATATTTGAATGAATATCATAGAGCCAAATCAGTGTGTTAGGTAACCCAAAGTTTGTCACACATTCTGAACGTTATCACATTCCAAAAAATGCTATAAAAAAGTAAAAAAATATCAAGAGCTTTTTAACATCTGATCTATCATGTGCATTTTGGCGCATAATGTTGGGAAGAAATGTTTTATTTAGTTAAATGAAAAAAATGAATTATATTTATATTATTGATTAAATAAATTTATTCTCTTAATAATTGTTCCTAAGACTAATATTTTAATGGTCACTACATTGTGATCAGGTAAGCTGATGTGAGTGGTTGATGAGTCGTTTTTAAAAATGATAATGGCAACCAATAGCATATCTATGATTAAATTATTACAATTTAACTTTCAATGCATAAATAAAATTATTCGTTGATCCTTAGAATGACGATAAGAAATGAATCCATCATGAATTTGTATTGATTTAATTATAGTTAACTGAATCCGATTGAAGATAAAAATTGAATGAAAACAAAAGACTTCAAAACAGTATGTTCTATTGTTATTAATATAATAGAATCTCTAATCAACTACAAAGAATAGCAATATATACATCAACCTTGCATCTGTAGATTTCGGATGAATACTCTTTCTGAGGCTAGCTTTTGTTTTTGTGTGTTTGTTTTTTGTTCAACTGTATAACTCTATAGCTTAATGGTAACTTTAATTACAAGANAAGATCTAATTCTCTATATAGTAGCAATGAAACTTTTTAAACATGGTAGTAGTATCTATTAAGATTTTACAAATGGAAGACTTACCAAGAACTAATATTAAACAGGAAAACACAAATACTTGAGATAAGCAGCAATATGAAGCATATCTAATCCAAATATTGCCAAGTGGAGCAATGTAGACGCTGATGTATAAATTAGCTAATGCTAGAGGAAGAAAAATTGCAATTCTTTGGAGATAGTAAACGCATAATAATCGCTTTGTTGCTACGTTAATTTAACAATAGATGGCGACAAACACAGCGTCGTCTTAAACCATATTTCCATTTGACATTAAATGAAAAATAGAGAATAGCAGAATCGATGCTGTTATTTAATACAATTTGTAATGTGATCGCAGTTTATTGAAACCAACTAAAAACAAAATATAAAATTATACTTTTGTATAATGATTGCATTCGTTTTTTATGCTTTTGAATTTGCGAAATGCATCAGCTGCGTTTATTTACTAACTTTTAATTATTAAAGAGGTAACTTTGCATAGTGATTTTTCAATAAAGTTAAAGTAGCACTTTCATAAGATATCAAATATTTCAAGAAAGTAGATGTCTTGAACGTGCTTCCATTAACTTACAGGTTTGGACCATACTTGGACCATACGTTTATGTTTTATAAAGAAAGCTGCATACAGACAGTGGAATGAACACCAAATTAAAAAAAAAATTTAGCTGAAATTTAAATTTGTAATACAAAACTACAAAAAGTAAGATAATATTTAACGAGATCTGTATGATTTGCGGAATTTACATTTTCATAGCTATTACATTAACGGAATAAATCAATCATGTTATTAAATCATCTTATATATTTTTTCCTTTCTATTAAGCTGTTTTTTCAATACACAACTACTGTTTTGAGGCATTTTTGGACCCACCGGGTGGCTCGTGCTCATGCGGGTATATATATTATGCCCAATAATGTCTGGTACGGTCATGGTTACGTGACAGATTAATAATTTAATAGTAATATAATAATGCTTTAGTGAATCATTTATAAAATTGTTAATTAAATCACACTAAGGACTGGTTATTTAACAATGGATTAAATTTTCACATTGAAAAGGTAAAGCAAATTTTACTAGAAGAATGAGCAAACATATAGTTAAATTAGAATATCACAGAAATGTTTGCAGTAGAAAATATAAAAGATTTCGAAGTTATTGAATTATACATGTATATCCTCAATTGTTACTATCATATTGAAAATAAGTTGAGAATTTTCTTATACAAAATGTAATTATTAAAAAAGATAATATTATGTTTTACATCCATTAGATGTGTCTTACTTTATGCATTACTTACATGGCATACTGATAGAATGCAATTGAAAAGCA
The DNA here is from genome assembly GCA_900660155.1 of Hofstenia miamia. Taxonomy (NCBI): domain Eukaryota; kingdom Metazoa; phylum Xenacoelomorpha; order Acoela; family Hofsteniidae; genus Hofstenia; species Hofstenia miamia. Next base: position 318,688 of record CABFPE010000184.1, read on the forward strand.
AAATTATCACATAAGCGCATATTTCATTGATTACTGAATCTAAACATACTTGTTTTCTATACTGATCTTGTATTATATGGAGAAAAAGTTAGTTTGAAGACTTTTATTGATCCACGTATGCATTTTATTTTTGAATGTACATTTAGGTGGAAGGGGCTCTCCTTAAAACTAGAACACTTGCAAGCTATTAAGCAACTCTGTATATTGCTTTTAGAATTCTACCCTAGAATAGTCTAATGTAAGACACTAAATTTACAGTGCATCAATATATGCATGTACATATATGAAATGATTGAGTAAAGCTAACTGTGACCTCAAGTATTATTTAGAAACTCTTAAGAAATTCTTGACGTTGGGAAACAAAACTCATTATTTATAAGTTCCACTACTGTCCTCAGATGCATAGGACGTTTGTGCGTTTTCTTCAATTTTGTATTACTTATATTTATTTTTTAATGAATGGCGGACAGAATTGCAAGATAAACGGGTGCAGAGCGTACACAGGCAGCCTGCAAATGCAGAATACTATGCTCAACGCCTTTCTGAATGCTTATCAAAATAATTATTTTTAATTTAGAACTTTAAAAACTATAGGGATAATTTCTTCCCATTTAGTTCTCGGGCATAATTTGTGATTGTGAGAATACATTCGATGTGTTTCACAGAATACCGAAAAAATTATTATCCAAAATTAACATTTCAAACATTATTTTGTAGTATTTCCACAGATTTTTTGTCTACGCTTTTGTTGTCAAGCGCCTGCGTGATTAGGTTTTTTGCAGTTATTCTAACTGGTCTAGACCTGCTGATTTCTTAGGAGACAGGCCCTTGTCGTTAGCTGCGTCAAGCCCATTAAGATGAGAAACACTAGGGGATCAAAGAACCTAACTTTCGATTTATTTTTGCAAAAAATGGGTAATGGTTACTGGAATAGAATAATTTAAGGAATTTTTCATCTAAATATCATAAACAGTTAATTAATAATATATATAAATTTATATACAATCTACCTCTAAATGATATCAACTTTCAACTAAGCATTAACAAGATTGATTCTTTTCAAAAAACATGATAGTTCATTAGAGAATGGAACCAAAAAACATATTTTGTATATAGCTTTTCCAAATTCAAGTACATGCTTTAAACTATTTTTTAATCTGTTGTAAAATTTCAATCACTAATGTTTTTAGCTACTAGTTAAAAGCAAGCAGTTACTCACACGCATTTATACCCATTGAAATATCGGTCAACAAAATATATTCTGGAATAAACCAGATTTGGAATCCCGACAAGAACCTAATAACAAAAAATCAGAGAAAAAATTAAATGGTTTTTTTTTAAAAAAAATACCATTTAGAATGTGCAATCACACAAGTACATAAACAGTTTCATTTACAATATTATTTCTATACCTAGTATTGTTGCTTGAGCCAATATTGTTTGCATTGCTTGACTGTTCTTACTATTGTTAATATTTGAATTCCTGCTATTATTTCTTTATTTCCATTTTACAAATTCATGGTGGTTTGCAATGAGGATGATACCGTTCTTCAGGATTCTGGTAGTTCCTAGCAATCCCGAATTCTGTGCTATCACCACTCCGACTTTGCTAATCACTCAAGAATGTTTTATGTTTCTTGCTTATTGCTCCTTTTACTCAACCTACTTTCTACTTCTGGCACTACCTCAATTATCTTCAACTTTCATGTCTTCTCTATTTCCTCTACCCCCTCATTTTACCATTCTATTTTCTTTCTCTATATATATATATATATATATATATATTATATATAGTCTTCGTGATTTTAGATATGAAATTATTATAAAGCAAACATTAATGAAAATGAACGCAAAGTATATCAACATTTAATGAAAGAAATGTATGCAATTACACAAAATGGAATAGAATAAGAAATTTAGAAGTTTTTGAACAATTTTATCTAATTGAAATCTAGTTTATCAACAACAATGCGAGTTCAAACATGTTGGAGTCGATGCATCATTTTCTTTTAAATTTGAATGGCAAAATGTAGATAAGGACTAGAATGACAACAAGCAGGAATCCTTGCAGCCTTTGAAAAATTCCTATTGCTTTGTAATACTGCTATCATTGTATTCAAAACATTTTGAATTTTTAAACCCGATTTAACCTGATTAACCGACTCTTGCAGATTAACTGGCTTTTACCGGAACAGACCTAACTTGACCTGATTACTGGGACCAGATACAGCACTATATATATATATATATTTATATTTATATATACTTTATGTATGCATACATATTTTGGGATTGGTCAAGGTTTAAGACTTGAGAATTGTACAATTTAGTAGTAGTATATTTTGCGATTTGTGCAGCCGAAATAATATGAGTGTATATTTGGTTAGCGACTTGTACATTTTCTTCAAATCAACTATAAATGCTATCGAAAATAATAAGGGCTAGATCTAGTTTTAGATTAAGTTTATCATGATGTACACGCAATGTCAAATTGGAAAAAATAATTTTAATAGACAATATTGTTGTAGATATTTATGGGCACAAAACTGAATGTGTGCACAGGATTTCACAAGCCCATTCCGATTCAGAAATGATTTAGGTTTAGGCTTGGGTCAGATTCAGGCCAGATTTTTTCAATGTTGTTCTTTTCATTTCATCAATTAGTTATTATAACAAATAACTAATAGCCATACATTCTCAACTTATAAGTGGAATAACAATGTTTGATAGACAATAATTGTAGTTCCCAGTCTCGAGTTAGGAATCTCTTACGATTGCGTTGGGTAAGGTCATATCGGCTTTACTTTAAGTAAAAGACAGCTTTCAATCGGATCGGATCAGATAGCAGATCAAAAATTGAGACCCAATGAGAACTTTGTTGTCCTACCTAATGAACTTAGGCAAAGTATCAGGAGACATTGCTCATCCGAAAATTATCAACCTCTGCATTTAAACTGTGTCCAATACTGAAGAGATCAAAAGATGTGTACAAATCTCGAAAAAGTGGTTTTTTTTGAAAATTCCCTAATGAGCCATCTAAATTCATTTATGTAGAAAAATTTAATTCCTACTGTTCAGGGTCTCATATGAACATATGGAGATTCGTACTGTGAGAAATTTAAAATTTTGCACATTTGTAACGGAAAAATCACTGTTTTCATATATATATGTATATATATATATATATATATATATATATATGCTGTATATATATCTCGTATGATAGACCAGTGTTTTTCTTTATAAATAGATTAAAATTCAATTCATTCTCAAGATGAAGATTTCCAAGGCTTTCAATTTGAATTCAGCAAATTCCTACCGCTTTTCAATATTTAAGCAGTATTTTGCCAATTGGTCCAGATCATGCTAGCTTAGTAGACATACCTTTGCCATTGAAAGGCCAATTACACTAAGGTTGCATTATTTAGATCCTCTAAGTAGCAAAGCAAGCATTGGTTGATGTCTTCATTAACTTTTTGTGAAATTCAGAATCATTGTTGCTCTTGGAGTTTGACTATATTTCTTAAAACATTTTATACCAGTTTCTGAATTATGATTTGTTGCCAGGAGTTATTTTATGAATACATGCAAAATCTGCATAATCTATTCATTATAATAATCAAAATTTGCCAATTTGGTGGGGGTATTTTGCCAAATTGGTGCAGAAGTGGTGTATATATTATAATAATTTTATAATATTCTTTTGCGAATGGAATCGAAATAAATATTCAATTCTATCTTATTTTTTGTTAAATACTCTTAGGGCATGCGTAAGTGTACATTTTAATCATAAATATGCCACAAAATTGCAATATATATATATATATATATATATATTCAAAGAAAGCAATTCACTAGTTTACTATTTTTGACATATTTTGTTTGAAAATATATACAAATATGCACAAAACTTTTATAAATTCAAAGAAAAAATTTATTGTTTCCATTAAAACTTAGTAAGACAACTAAATATCTAGCCATGTATTCCCTATATCATTTGAAGATTGACTATTCATTTTAGCCTTGTGCAAGGAATACAATAAGTTATAATATAGAATTAGAAATGAGATTGGGAACTTTCCTGAGTGTTAAATTACAAGACCAAGTTTACAGCAGGCGAATTTTCAATTAGATTAAAATTTTTAATTAATTCTGGTTTTGAAGTTTTAAATTGATGAAGCTTTTCTTAATGCATGTCATTCCCTATAAACATGTTGCATCTCCAGGTGATTAAAACTTTGACCTGAAAAACACGAGGTTGTTAAAAAATAGTTGAAGTTTATAATTGCACTCGAACAAAAGCATTCCCTTTAAAAAACTAACGCTTTGCCGCAAACTTAGAATAATAAAAAGGGATTCTTAAAAAAATTAACCACATCTTAATTGCACTTTTGCTCTGTTTTTGTGTAAACCGTTGAATAGAAAAGTATTGTAACAAGAATTCAAGCTTAGGCATTACTCTCCCCACTAATTCATTTCGGCGAAATAATTGGTTCTTCGGTACGTGCCTAAATAAAAAAGAAAAGTTCAATCCCCCTCTGCATACTTTGTTCCAACGTAAACCACTTGTCACAAAAAAGTGAGTTCACAACACTTTCATTTTCGAAATAGATTAAAAACATTCTGTTTACTTCAACAAATTAACAATTTCAAACTTTTAAAACTTCATTTTTAATAACACATTTCGAAAGAAATGCAGAGTTTTTGGAATTCAATATGATAATACTCCACGTTAGCTTGAGATTCCTAAGAATCGAAATGGTAAGTGAAATTCAAATTTAAAAAAAAATATTTCTTGTTATTATTTATGATTATGAAATATATTTGTAATCAGGAGTAAATAACATTAAAATCAATATTCTATAGAGAAAGCATTTATGTATATCACCATAGATGAGGTACCTCATAGCTTTGGTAATAAAGGAGTTAGAAACATTTGGTAATACCACATTCAATTTCTTTATTTAGTGATGTACTTATTAAATAAACCCTGATTGGGAACAAAGTATTTACATGTTTATCGAAAATCCAAATCATTCTGTTTGAGTAATCTCTTGATATCCACGTTGAAATCAGCATTTAAGGACAACATTAATTAGAAAAATTCATCAATGAATTATAGCAATGATTAAGACGAAGGTACTCAGGTAATATTTAAGTTAAGAAGTTATTAGTGCCTACCAGAGTGGGAAAGGCTACATAGCAATTTTAAAATGCTTTGATATCCCAAGATCAACTATCAGAAGAATAACAAATAGTATAAAGACTATGAAATACTATACCAACTGTGGAAACATCATGCTATCAGAATGTTTCGCTGCCAGTGGCCATTGTAGTCTCATCAAGGTGGAAGGGATGTGTTAAGAAACATAAATCGATATTTTCATTTCTCAAATCTAATTCAAGAAAAATCTAGCATTTTTTAAGAGATCTAATATTGGTAAGTAGTAAATTTGGAATTAGGTGTTTATCGGATAGTCAATTGACTGAGTTCCATCGATCATTTTCAAACAGCTGAATTGTAAAATTCCTGGTTTTTATTTTTTTGCGATCTATTCCACCTAAAATGAGATCATGTCTCTTCTTCAAACAATCTTTTTCTTTCTTCAGTTCGGATGTTGAAAGGTCTTAACCAACGGAAATGAATTTTTCGTATGTCTAAAGTTTTGGAAAAGATGCTAGAACAAGTCGCTTGCGCCAATAGCTGTCCAAAGTAATAATAAGAGGTCTTGGTTTGTTTGGTTCCTTGAATTTTCTTCCGACTCTCTTTGAATAAAATGATTTTGGCTACCAAATTAACACTAGAAAGTCCCAGCGGTCAAATTTGACCACTTTGCACATTTTAAATGCACGTGTAATGCCTCCGGTAACGAGAACTTAAATACAAAAAAGCTTTTATTGTTCTTTTGACACTTTTTTTCATTTGCTTTGTTTTCATTAGTTTTACTTGAAAGCTACAATTCTGACAACTGCATGAATTTTAGATATAGAATCATTGGACTTTCTAGTGTTAAGATGATGAAGCATATTCTGTACTTTAAAATCACTTTTTAGTTGTTCTTCATTAGTACCAGTTAATTTTTTCCGGAATACCTTTGATACGAATTGCATTTGGTTCAGCTTGTCCTTCAGCTTTTTTCAAGTACTCGTTTTTATTAAGAAAATTTCTTCGATCATTTAAAATATTTTTAATGTTATTATTTAATTCATAGTTCTTTTTTGTAGCTCATTTACGCCATTAGTAAGAAAGGTAATATCTTCTTGAATTTTAGTAAGATTAACAAAGTTCATCAAGTATTTTATAAACTTTATTGATGATGTTATAATTAATTTATCTTCTCTAGAAAGCAAAATCATTAAAATAATTCACTCGCTTGCAGTTAAACCTAGGTAATAGATAGATGTTTTGAAAATATTAAAAATTATAACGTAATGCACAAGAATGATCAGCCAAACTTTAAGTATGGGTAGGAAAAATTCTTTCATGCAAGCAAGATTATTGAGTTTTTACAATTCCAACAACGTCCCACAGCATTGGCGTAAGCTAGGATTGCGAAATATTCTTAGAGCAGCAATTACGGATTTCTGTACTTTCACTACACACATTTACTAACGCATCAATTTTAAGATTTACAGTTGTAAAACGAAATATTCTTAGAGCAGCAATTACGGATTTCTGTACTTTCACTAGACACATTTACTAAGGCATCAATTTTAAGATCTACAGTTGTAAAAATAATCTCTAGGACTTAGTTAACTCTAAGTTTCAATTATATTAATTCCACAATTGCCTATTTCTTTTTGATTTTACAATAGTATTTGAGAGTGTCATTTCTGTAAAGCAAATGTGTCCCAAACTCTATGAAATTAGACTAGCCATAATTCAGGATGTCCATCTTCACATGAATTATTGAAGAATGAAAGGAGATCATCATTGCAGAAATAATGACAACATTATTTTCATGGCTGAGGTAATCCCTACTGTTTTAGTTAATATTAACCAATAGCTAACACAAAACAATAGATGATCCTTCAATGCAAAACGAATTAATTAATCTAGTTTCCAAAAATGAAAGAAAATGCACTAGTTGTGTAAAGAAGCCAGATTTTCAAATTGGTCCTACAAAATATTATAACAAAAAGTGGTCCTTGCACTTTAAAGTTGTCTAGTTGAATCGTTACAAGATCAAGCCCATCAATTTAGTTCATAATTAAGTTCCTAGAAAAATTGTTCCTAGCCATTTAGATAATCAAACAGTCAAGATCCCATGGGGTAATAATTAACAATGACTACTTTGTTCTATAAACATATCACACCAATCCGGAGAGAAATCCTGGATCGGAAGCTTTGAGCAAAGATAGCATTGTAGAGATCATGGATTGCGTGAATATAAATGAAATTCGAGACAATACTTTATTATATGATGTCCTATGATTTTAGATATCTTTATTAGATTACTTAACAGTATTACATTATTAAATATACTTACTAAATCGTTTTTTCCTATCAATTGATAGGAACAAAATCTTATGGATAGATTAAAATCCGCAATTGAGCTTAACTCTTGCAAGCTCATCACTTTATTTTGAGTTAATTCTAAATAATTGTTAACTGGACAATACTCCTTGTATCCACATGTCGGCATTCGTAGTACAAACGGATCCACGTGAGTCTCATTTCGGTACGATAATTTAATGTAGAAATCATTGTCTACATCAGAATACATTTCTATTAATAAAGCAGCAGCGTATGGTACAGCTTTGTTATTGTAAACACCCATTAATTTTGTCAATTGTATAATTGTAGTATCGTGGGCAGAATATATGATAATATTTTCTGCTACGGTTGGATCGCCCTTTGTCTTGTTTACAATATTGTCTCGAATAATTTTAAATAAGGGTCCCCCAGCAATAATTTGCTCTTCTTTTTCGTATAAAACTGGTTGACTGATTCGAACAAATTGTATTCCTGTAATTTATCATAGTTGACACCTTCCACAAACCACTGGGGCGGCGTAATGTTGTGACATTTTTCACAAAGGAAAAGGTCAGCAATATCACCCAAATTTGAAAAAAAGTTTACTACAACATCCGTGTGATTCGCTATGTAAGCCATCATTGGTTTAGCATCATTGATTTTAGCCAAGTATTCAGGAGATGACGTAACTGTTTCGTTAATCTGCATCCATTTTTTGCAATGCTCCCAATCAACTTGCAAAGCAGCTTCCGAAACAGCCGTTATATGAATTGGAATTGGTTGCCAGTTTAACCCGTTTTCAAACACCTGCCAATCAGAAGGAGGAAACCAACCAGCCATGTTGGATAATGCTGATTCAATAAGACGATCCTCATTGCTGCTGTATATGTAGATTTGCTGATGGAAGTAATGGGAGGAAATGAACCCCTGATATCTTTCTCTAAAATATTCTTCTAATTCATAATGCTGTTCCATGCCCAATTGGGTTAATTGTCCCAAACCTTGTTTCCAGTAGGAATTGTCAGGATTATTCGGATATGTGTAAACAGGAGATCTATCACCATGCCGCCAAATTATTTGTGCGAATTCCAATTTGTAGTTTTCTGCTGCAAAAACACTAATAAATGATATTATTAGAACTCGGAGTAGCATTAGAAATAAGTAAAGAGCACTTTTATCACTAGAGGTAAACAAGCGAAATATCATATTTCCTATTTACTTTGAAATATGAAATTAATACTATTTATAAATTTGTCAATTTATTTACGGAGGAAAACTATATCAAAAATATAAAGATATAGAAAAATATTAAGACAACTATTTTCGTAATATGTATTTTTAAAGTTTGGAAAGATTGGAAACAGTAATAAACTATTAAGTGAGTATTAATTAGTGCTGTGCGTCCCAATATACATTTGCCGGATTAACCGGATCTTTTATAATTATCCGTTGCTTACACATATCTATGTTCATATCGATATCCATATGTAGGCAGTCCGCTTACAAATGAGGGCATCCGAGCGAACTAGCATTATTGGCTGTCCAAGACATATTATGATGTGAACGCGAGGCTAGTCTCGTGTCACTGTTAGTTTTTACTAATTTATCGGCTGCCTTTGACATGTTTACCACGATGTTCAATGGCTCCGCTCGTACTTCTCTGATCATTGCACTTACGTTCTATGCGATGGCCAGCGCTCTCAACCATTTGCCAACTCATGCGGCGGTTCTCCCCTCTTTCAACTGCTCTCATAGACTTCAACGTATTTCATATCATTTTCACAGATGACCTTCGAATCGTTGCTCCATCGATATCTCAGCCTGCCTACGCAAGTCAACTGACTGCATTATGGCCACCCGATCTTTGTTACTTGGTAATTGATTATCTTTCAATGACAATAAGTTTGGACTCCTCAACTCGCAAAAGTCAATCTTTCCATTGGTGTCACTACCCGTACCAAGAAACCAATACATAATAATTTTATCAGAAAAAACCCGCCCTATTAAAATATTGGTAATATTCGGTTGCCAGGCCTGTATNTTACACAACAGTTGTTGTGAATATTATACAATTTCTTGAACAACGTTTTGAAATTGTACATCAGTATTATCTATTCTTGAAAAATTCAATCTAGAATTTTCAACTTCAGTGAGCACATTTTCTTAAAAGTTGAGTTGGGCATGATTCAAGCCTGCAAGAATTAGGCCTAAGTTTTTGGTTGGAATAACTAAGAAATAAGAAAGTAAGAATTTTTTAAGGATCCTCCTACCACAAAAAATGGAAATTTTTCCTATTGAGATTAGGATCAGTTAACAGGACAACAGTCTGTTTTCGAAATCATCCTCATCTACTGAACCACGGAGCAGATATGTGTATTAGCCAATCTTAGTAATGATTGAATAGGGGTAGGGAAAAATATTTCAGTTTTAGTAATTTTTAACAAACATTCGTAGTATGCTGGTTACGTTTGCTATGTTGAAATTTAATTATAGAAATGACATTTAAAAGTAGATATATGAAATAGTAAGCCTTAAATTGAATAGTTGAATTTTGTTAATATCAACCTTTCTGTTTTGTGTAGCATGTCAAAAAGTGTATTCTATTTAATTTCCCTGACAATTCCTTTTCCATTCATGTAGTGAAAATCTTCAGAATAATGAATTTATAAACTAATTTGCATGTAAGAATATCTATGAAAATATGCCAATATATATATATATATAATCTATATAATCTAAAGAATAGTTCCCCTCCTCAGAAAAAAAGCTGGGTGCGCCCCTGCTCACAGGTATATTAGTAACTACAACTGGTATAAACAATTCCTCAAATCCACTAATGTAAAGACTGCACTTCCGAAATGATTACAATATTAAAAATATCCCCAGGTCATTCTAAAAAAATTCATGAAATCGAGCAGCAAGTTCTTCTAAAGTTGCCTTATCTTATTTACGATTAATTCCATTATCCTAAGTTATATTGGACTATTCTGTATTATAAATAGTTCTGGCAATTAATCCTGTCTCAAATTTATAAAAAAGCATGTAAGTAAGGGCTTAAGGTTATAATTAACCTGTTATTTTTATATTTTGGATATCTTTAATTAGTTACAAACGTTTAAGCATTTTTTGATCAAGCCATGACGAATTATAATATTTTTTTGAAAATGAAATTTTGAATTAATTTACTTCAGTGGCTTTGTTGGTTCTATAAAACCAAAGCTACTGTAGTGGAATACGTAATATTCCGATATTCAATGTGCTGTCATAAAAAATATGCAGTAAGCGTGGTTCCTAAGTCTACATAGTAAATTATTAATTGCCTATTATTGAGGCAACAAGATTGCCAACATAAATAAATAAATACCTAGAACATACTAGTACAGAGCATAGAAAATTTATGTTAGGAATATTTTTTGGATTTGGAAGTTCCCAATGAGTAGCATAGTAGCATTACATGTATGTTAGTGATCATAAACTTAATTTATGAAATCTTTGCTCTGTTATTATTCTATTGCAGTAATTGAAATTTAAGTTTGCAATGCGAGATAATATATACATTAAATTATTATTCCATCCTTGTTCATTAACTTGCTATTGCTGTAGCCCTCAGTCAGAGAAATTTGTCATGCCTTTCTCAAAATCTTCAGCATTACTTTTGCACCTATATAAATAGCCTAATTGTTTCTTTTCACTTCATAATATTTATTAATCGTTAACCTTTTCTTTGGTGACTATTAACTTGCGCTTGATTCCTTTTCACCTGGCAGCCAAGTTTTCTCAATTTACACTCATTCCTTGCCCTGACTGTGGTTTCAATTTTTAAGTCTATGGGCTCTATTTTTCTGACTACTTTCATTACTGCTTCTACCACTTGATCTCAGGTTTTTTGTCCCTTTACCCCTATCTAACGGCAACTTTTTTACCTGTCCTACAAATATCTGCACAGTAACCTTTATTTCTTATGATGCTTTCCTCAACTATTCTCATAGGCTTTTCTTCCAGTAGCATGTTAGCCTAATTGAAATCAATGAAATTAAGCCTCCATGTAGTTAAAATACATGTTATTGGCTGAAATAGCTTGCCTAACTTTCTTGTTTTGTGTTATTTTGCATCAGGAATGTTCTTTGCACTATAATGCAATCTGCGCACACAAGTCCCCTTTACATGGCGCCTTCCATTTCTTCATCGTTTTTAGAACCTCTTTTAATTTGCAGTAGCAGTCACTACTTGTGTAATCTCTAACTTTAAGAATATTTAGGAAAAGCGCTCATGTGCTGGTAGGCAACAACTTATAACACCAGTTATTAATTATGGAAGCTTGCAATTATACGCCAATTAGCATAACTCAAATCAAAATTTGAAAAATGGATTGCAATTAGGAATTATTTCTAGGAATTAAGTTGGTTTTCGCATTGGGTGAATTTCATCAATCACATATATTTTATTGAATGGATTTCAACATTTTGCAAGTTAAGAGGTAATGCCATTATGACACCAGCGTGTCAAATTGAGTGAAATATTATTTAGATTTCTAAATACTGATAGTGGTGTTCCTCAAGAAAATGATCCAATATTTTTTCAATTATGTATCTAATCATATAGATTATATTATCTTATATCAATATCTTTTGAATGCAGCAGTAGACACATTTATTTCGAGTTCAATGTTGAGTTGCACCATGAACTAATTTATATTATCAAGGCTGCTTTTGATTATTTTTACATCATATGTTAAAGATCAGTATTGACAAAACTCTGGTCATATACTTTATTATCCATTATAAAATAGTGTATCACAAAAAACATAGTCTTAAAATTGACCGCAGACAAGTATGCGCAAAAATAGTGTAATTTACTTAGGAATGGAAATAGATTCAAGTCTCAATTTTCCAAATTTTTTCTCATAAATTGCTCTGTCGAAATAGGGAAATAGGTAAACATAAACACAAGCAAAATCATAAAAAATTAGTCAATGCTTTGTAATAAGTCAATTTCAATATTGTGATTTCTTGTTTCAAGATTTTAATGCATGTCAACAAACCACTATCTGGAAAAGTGACACTTGAACAGTGCAAACGACAAATTTTATTCCAAAACACGATCACATCGTACATATATATACGAAATCAACTGAATAATCCATATACTTTGTAAACCTTACAATCTTAGCAAACTATGTGTATGTAAAGTTAGGCCCTATGTAATACAATACTGGAATGTCTGGTATATATATATATATATATATATATACATATTGATTGGAAC
>CABFPE010000184.1:395025-407029 GCA_900660155.1 Hofstenia miamia
TATATATATAGATAGATAAATAGAGAGAGAGAGAGAGAAAGTAACCATAAATTGTAAATAACACTTTCAGACCAAAAACCGACCAACTAGTGTTGCTGTTGTCTGTCAACTACATACTTGAAAATTTTGGGGGTTCCAAGTCTGTGCTAGCCCCCATCTGGAAATAAGCTGCTCCCATTGAGTAATCATAAATCAGGTCAAGGTGAAAACAGGATTGGAATCAGGTTTGAGAATATCCTAGTAGCTTAATTAATCTTATATCATTTTGAATTTATAAACGGGAGAAATATTGGTAAATCATCATGGTTTAGTACTAGTAATTTTTCTTGCATTACAGATGTGAAGTATGTATTGGCCTTTCATAGTTCATTAAAAATGATAGACGGGGATAACAGTATATAATTACTGTATTTTATATTTGCAAATGTCATTAACAAGTACTTTGTTGATTTATGATTCACCAAATCATAGGGTAGCCTGTTTACCTAATGACAAGTTTATCTCCATTTTCCTCTAAATTGTACTAATATTATAGTTGGTATTTATCAAATGCCATTTAAATAAGAATCAATATGTTATTATGGTTGCATGACTGTTTAAGCCAGATAAATATTTATTTATTAGAATGATTTTCTGTTCTTTAGAATATGTTAATAACTATAAAACGGATGCTTGAATTCAGGTATAGTGTAAAAGAAAAGAGGAAATATCATTCAAGAACAGGATGATGTTTCCTTTTATAACACCACTTTCTCTAGGAACATTAGGATTAAACAGGTTTAAATCAGTTCAGATATGATACTGAAGGAGGTAGGGTTTGGTCAGATCTGAGGTGCAGATGAAATCATCCCTAGACTATACATATTCCTCTTCAAAATTTAAACAAAAAATTGATAGTTTGACTAGATGCAAGAAATATTTTGAAAGAAATATGACATTATAAATATTCAAATACTAATAGTTAGGCTAGGATTTTCTAGAGACGCTTCATTATGTATTCTTCTCTATCAAATTGCCATTTATTAAGAGTATCTGAAATACAGTGCTTATATAATAGCTAAAAACTTTCCCAATCGTGATGAATGCTTATGAAATGTCAAATTGTGGGAAAAAATCGTTCTAATCTATTATTCATTAATTTGTTTTACTTGTATACGATGGATGATGTAAATACATGTATTTTTACATATATTCAAATCAAATCAATTGTATTTTTTGAAAAAGTCGATTGATGTCAAAGAAATTTAAAAATCAACCAGCAGAATATTCATTTAGTTTGTTACAAAATAGATCGTATATGTGTCAGTCAGATTTTTAAATTTTCCTAAAGCTTGAATTACTTTTATCTAATTTCTCTTGGATCACTAAAAACTTATTATTGTTATTATTTATTAAATAAAATTAATGCAATTTTTACGTAATATATTAATAAGTTAAAAGAATGCACGAGAAAACCACATTTGGAGAGAATATTAGTAATATTACTTAACAATGTGGGTGTTGAATTCATGTTTTTGTCAACCGTAAAGTTGGCAATCATCACTATACAATTGATAACTACGAACTGAATTACGTAAAATATTAAATAATGTTAAAAGATAAATACGAGGATTCTACACAAATTAATACAAGTATTACAAACAAAATGATATAAAACAGTTGGAAGATTTTGAATTTGAATGCATAAATAAGCATCCATTAGAATAATGCCACCGTTTTCCATTATTTTTGAAAAATAATTTTCACTCCATCTCAACTTCTGAAAAAACTACAAACGCGACCTGATAGATTCATAGTTTACATTGTGGAATTATTTTTGTATTAAATTTTTATAGTGTAATATCAGTCAAGACATGTTTACATGCAAAGTTTAGGGTAACGCGCTACTGTAATATATTAAAATTTTAGAACCGAGTAATATAAAGCACTAAAATAATAAAGTAGAAATTAGTAAGGCTATTGGGAATTATCATTCGTTACTTATGCTTTACTTTTCCTATAGTATTACTTCGATAAGCTGAAAATTCAATAATTTTTAATGTATTTTATGAATGTATGTATTAGTTTTTGTTGATTCAATACACAACATATTTTTTGTATAAATTTCAGCATAGTTGTAAACTTAAATATAAAAGCAATAAGTAAAGTAGCGATTAAATATAAACTATTTACTTTTTTCAAGTAGTAAAAGTAGCCAGTAATGTACTAACTTTTTTAAGAGAACTCAGTAATATGTAATACATAACTTTTGTGAAGTAACATTCCCAACAATGTCTGCATGTATATGCTCATTAATATTTTTGGTAAAATCATTTTAGTCAGGTTGTGGGTTTGTCGTAATTTTGAAATTACATTTTAACTAGAACAGCTTTGACTTCTTTTCATTAAATTCAAAATACATACTTGAAAATAAAAATATATTGAACACTTTTCTAAAAAAATATTACAAACATGATTATTTCACTTTTATGTATGTCATTGGTTAACGTCTTTGTTAAGTAACAGTATGGTATATTTGCAAAATTTGCATAAACAAAAACATAGATACCCACTAAGAAGTTTTACCAATGTTTTCAATAACTTGTTTTATACATCAAGTTACCAAAATACTTACTAAATTTGTTTGCATAATTTGATATTGGGCTTACTTACATCAAAAGTAAAAGGTTTTTTATTACCTACCTATTTAGGTAATACGAGACCCTTTCATTTTTAGTCTAAATCTAAGAGGGGTTTTAAGAAAAATACATTTTCATTGGAAATACAGGTACCGACGAAGAAGTGTTGCGTAGAAATTCTTGGGTTTCATCAAAGTCTTAGTTTTAACCAAAAATTAAATAATATTTATAATCAGATAAAATTGATTACCATTTAAATGACATTCAATGTGCATTAGGTAGGTACTTTGTATTTTGCATTTAAAAGAAAAATCCAAGTCAGCAAGCTTACACAATTTATCAAAACAAAGTACCCCCTGTAATCATGCATCTACACTGTGCACAATGCTCGATTGACCTAAACTGTAGTTACCTAACTTCAAAACATTTTTATTACCATCATTTTCAACTACACCTCTATGTTCTTTGTATTCACCACTACATTCCTTGAAAACTAACATTTATATCTAGGGAAATCTTGAACATAAAAAATTCTTGCCTTAACAGATTCAATGAATTTTCTCGTGAATATCGACATGTTGATGAAATTTGTACATTGAATGAAAGCAGAAAGAGAAATAGGGGAGATTGATGCCAATTTAATCTCGTATTCCCTACACTTACAGCATGTATGCTACACGTATGACAAGTAACAACATAAAAACTGAAAATTAATAATACATGTATTTAACCCAACAGTTTGTACATAACTATCTATATAATATTTGTAATTACATTGTACGTTTTAATTCTCAATACAAAGCTTCTGAAGTAATATATTGCTACATATAAATAAATTTTACTGAATTATAACATATACACTCTCATAGAATGAACATGTACATTTACATACATTCCAAATACGTAGTGTAGTTTGATTTATGTTTCTAGCTTTCATTTTGGAGAAACTCTAACAATAGCTTTTTAGGAATGCATTAAGCTTCATCAGAACGAAATGCACACGCTTGAAATCAATGGATTTGAAAGTAGTGACTAAATGAATATATCTATAAGGTTTTTCGCAAAAAGTGACACTCTTGAATTTGTATGGTTCTTTTCACTCCTCATGCACATAAAGATTACCATTTTCTAGAAAACATTGATATGAATTTTCTGGGAAAGGATTCACTAAGTAAGTGAATTGACATTCGAGATCTCTTTGTACCATTTCAATTTTTTTGATTATTCCTATACAAGAGATATTGTGAGGCTTTTTAAGCAAAATTGACATAAATTCCTTCATTGATTCTTCTTGGATGTCTTTAATGTAGAAGACATCTTTTAGGATTAATAGAGTAAGTGTGTAGGAAGAGGTAATCTTGATAGTGTCCGCAATTAATACATCCTCTTCAAATATATGAGCGATCTTTAATGAGCGATCTTCTGCAGAATAACAAAGAGTCTCTGAACTTTTTGAATGTAACTACTAGCTGCTTTATTTTGCAATTTCCAGAAATTTGTAATCAGTGTGCATCTCTATGGTTATTTCTCATCTGTAAATATACTGATGAAAATAGGAGCAAAAAAAGGCAATAGCAATGAGCTCCCTTCCAAATTTGATAGTAGTTCATTTCACTTTTTGTCATTGAGCGTACTGCGTGAGAGACCGGTTTATTATCTTGATTCATGTACATTCACAAGCGGAATTTATATGCGTCTGTTTCTTATTGTTAAAGCAATTCAACATATCACTTGGAGTTTTCTTCTGTTAAATTTGATCATTCATGAACTTTCTAGAGAAAGGACCGTTTCCTATGTTCTAATGTGATCCACGTCTGATTCGGTGGTAATACATACATCAGATGAATAATTATAGCATTTGCTATGTCTTCAAAATTAGTGTCTATCATACTTTGCGACTTTTCGGTAGCTGAAGCTAATTCAAAATGTGATCTTCTCTAACAGCACCTGCCAAACGATGAGTCTGAATAAAAGAAATGATTTATCAGTTCAGTAAGTGTGCTAGTAAGAGTTTGACAGATCAACAACAGTAAAGTACTTTTTATTAAGACATTCTTTCGGTCTTGCTTGTGGTGATGAACAAGGATATTCACGAATTATTGATTTATTCAAAACCTTTATGTCAAGTGTGGTAGGAATATCACTGTTAGATTTTTCAACTACAAATATCCCTCCTACCCATTTCATAGCATCTTCCACGTTTGAAACGATTTAGGTTTAGACATAATTGATGATAAAAATCTCCTTGGTTGGAGCATTACTGTGCTCGTTGAGTTTTCGATATGAATTTGAAAAAGTTCCCTCAATATCATGTAGAGTATCTATAGGGTCTTAACTGAAAACAGCTTTTTTTCACAATCTAATTAAGCTGTTTATCTCATCGCCATCCGCGTTTTTAGAAAGAACTCTGCAATTTTCAAACTGGAGGGAAGTTTTTAACACAAGTATGAGTTTTTTTAGTATTTTTGCCAATGTTGATGGGCAACGTGTTTCACCAATGCTGAAATTTTTTCACCTCCATATCCAGTTTTTTCTGCATATCCAAATTCTGCAATTAGTTTTCTCTTCGATCTTTTTCTTATCTATTTGATTTCATTCTCGTAGTCACTTGACCTTCGCAGTGAGGTTCACTCATATTCTGCATCTGCTTCAACTTCACTACTGCTTGCATCCTCTATTTCATCTATATGTAAGTTCGCTTTATGATGATTGTTGCAAAATGATTTGCTTTACGTTATTTTCATGTTTTTCTCAAATGCTGGACAGTTTCTTGCTCTTATGGACATTTGCGCATTGCCTATAGCAGCCAATTGCGTTAAAGTATAACTACAAACTCTAAACAACTAAAGCCCGAGTTGGTTTGCTGTAAACCATTTGATATTTAGCAGCATGGCTATCAAGAAGAGAAAAAATTCATATTATCGACAAAGCAAGACTCTTGGAGAACCACACTCAATGATGCAATGAGATGGACGATGAGAAAATCTGATAGTTCCACATCAAACACTATTAAAACAAATTCATTAGTAGAAACAGAATGCATTTGATCGCCCTAACAAATTATTTCAATTCTTAAAATTCAAACAACAACTTCCTCGAAGTATCTAACGATGCAACTAATGAACCCACCAAGATCAAGGAAGACAACAATTATTATGCGTACCTCACTCAGTCAACAAGTCATAAATTTATGATGAAAGGAGAGATGTTCTACATGTATGGCAAGTTACAAGATATACATGGAAGAATAACAATATGTGTAATTAACCCAATAGTTTGTACATAACTATCTATATAAGTGTTGTAATTATATTGTACCATTTAATAAACCTAACTTAATATGGTTGATACACACTGAAATTCAAAAACTTAAATGGAGTTTTAGAATTGTATTTGATACCAATGTAAAATATCAAAAAGCAAATTATAAAACATAATATAAGCTATATAATATTCACTAAATTTGGATAGATTCAATGAAGTGTGGAATTTGTAGTACAGGTTGTAATCTTATAGCACAGTTTTATCAACTATTCAATTAAATGAATTTTATATACATTTATCTACTCAAAATTATTATTAAAATATTTCTTTCTATTTATAGTTGGCTCAAGCTAGATCAGCAATTTTCCAGCTTGGTACAACAGGTGATGGTCACATTTGATGTGGAAATACTCAAACACATATATGGAAGCAGGGGATGGTCTAAATTTAAGCACTGTATTTTCATATTATATTTTGACCAAACTTAAATCCCCAACAAATATAATCCAAAACTCCTAGCCATAATCTAAGTTTAACAAGGAGGTTGGGGCCCCAATCGAAATTAACAAGTTGGGCTGAGCTTTGTATGTTAATGATGTGAATAAGCAGGTAATCACAACAGCATCTGAACTTGTAAGTATTTCTTTACAAATGAGATTATTTTCAGAACTAATAAATCACAAAGAAAGGACATGCGCTCTTGATATTGATGATTTTAATTATTTTATTAATTTTTGAATTAATCTTTACATCTGCTTTTGTTTTTCTTACTTTTTGTTTAAAATAGTTACATTAGCTGTACAATTTTCTTCAACTCATTAGCTGTGTGATATATTAGATCACCACATATGCATATAAATTATACGAGAGTGAATCAAAAAGTAAAGGCAATTTCCATAGACAACTTTTATTTCTTCAAATAAAAGGCAAATGAGCATGCCACTTTTCGACATAGTCTCCCTGGAGATCAATATACACTTGCGATACCGATGAACTGACTTTTATATCCCGTGTGAATAAAATGTTTTCGGTTGTTGATGAAGCCAAGGTTGCACCGCTTCTTTGACCTCGTCATCCGAGCTAAACTTGTGTCCGCGAAGGGTCCGAAAATGTGCTCAAAACCAAGTTTTAGAATCATTTCGACGGTTGTTGTCGCAGTGTAGGGCCGCGCGTTGTTATGAAGCAACAGCACTCCCGTGAATAACATTCCTCGTCACTTTTGTCTAATAGCCTTCTGCCCACAAGAAGCGCAACAGCGCGTTGTTTTTCCTTCGTACTGTCTCTTAACAAACAATTTTTTTTGAAGAAATAAAAGGTGTCTATGGAAACTGTCTTTGCTTTTTGATTCACACTCGTATAATGTGAGATTTCATTAATAAATATTTGATGAATTTGCAGTTAGCCTCTCGAAAATTTAAACTCCTGCACTCCTTACACTTCTTGGCAAAGTTTTAAAGTTTAGGATAAAATTGTAGTTTGATTATTAGTCTTAAATAGCCCAGGAATGTTTTGTTCAATTCTTAATTGCTTCTTGAAACAAATAGATTTGTAATAGCTCACGAAGTAATTAAAAACCCAAAATCTATTGGCACTAAAAGATAGGAAATTGTCTTCTCCAGATTTACGTAAACAAAAACATTTGAAGTAGTTGTTGGTCAGATTTGATTTCTAAGACTTCCTGACACCTGCACATTAAGTAATGAGAGAATTTAAGACTCTTTCAAAAAAATCTAAAACCAAAAACATTCATCAATAATTGTGTCCATGTTTCACGATTTACTAATTTCCTAAGAGACATGAAGAAAATTCATTGAAAATGTGGAAAAATTGGTTTGCTTAAAGTTAGTGGCAGTTAGAATTCCTCAGTCCCTTCTGAATGCATGTCAACCTCTTTTTTTGATAATGTTAGCTACAAGCATGCCCTAAAACAATAATACTTATTGTCACTTAAATAAATTTAATAATTGTATTTCTGTAGCTTTTAATCTTTACATGAATGGAGGCTGCGCCCCATATAAATTTTAACAATTGTGCTCAGCTCCTCTGAGCCCACCCATTCCACTACAGCCCTGATAATACCTCCTCTATTATTTAGGATTTATAATTAGCCCATTTCTCCTACTCTGTTGACACATCCTTATGCAAAATTTGACTATGCATAATGCCTTGTCTCAAGGTTGTTTGTCCACTTCAAAATTCAAATATTTGACTCATAGTTTTATTCACACATGTTTTCCATGTGTATGCCCCTATAATACATATTTAATTTATATGGTATACACAATTGTTTGATCCTATATACCAGACATATTTTACAATTTGTGATGGCTTTCAAAAAATTTTTTAACCGTTCATGGCTCACAAAATAATAACGATATTAAAAATCGAACAATTGTTGCTTATCATCCTTGGCACGATCTTAGAAAATTTTGAACGGAGGTGGTTCAAATTTTTTACCTAAAAATATTTAAAGCAATTATATATTTGTAAGTTATTCAAATACTTGTCATATTTTGCAAAAAGATTCAATGGTTTATGATGCTATTTACAAAAACTTTATATTTATACACATGAAAACTAGTTTTCATAAGCCGACGTTTATTGTTTGGAGTGTTTTCTCATGAAAACACTAAATATAATGTTTAGATCGTTTTTGAGAAGGGGTTGTGGTGGACTTCCTCCTCTAAAACCGGAATTGTTTTATCCTTGCGCAACTTCTGTCATGGACTTGGGTGGTCTGATAACAGAAATCAAAATAGTTGGAGGTAGTTGATGCTGCCATGTGCTTTAGATCACTTTATTATCTGAGCATTAGGCATAACAAAAATTTTAACTTTTTGCAAAATTGAATTTTCAAATGAAACAAGTTGACATTTTCAATATTTCAAGCACAGGAATAATTTTTATCACAATTTTTACCATAACAGAGAAGCACCTTACCCATAAATGTGTCCATAGCCTAGGACCCCCAAATTTTCCATTTGGCTTGGAAAAAATTGTTTGAAAATGTTGAAAAAACGGATTGTATCTTAAAGATAGGGTGGGTCGTTTGTGGTTGATCAAGGCAGTACTTACTTTGCATACAGTTTTCAAACGCAAAATTTAACAAAATCAATTATTTCAGATTGTCATAAACATCGTTCAATAGATTATGACATTCGCAATAATGAAACGAATTTATAGATTTTTTGATAGATCCCAAATCCGGTTCTCGAAAAGCATTGATCCCAAATCCGGTTCTCGAAAAGCATTGATATTCTACTAGATGATGCATTTCCGGTTTGTTGATTTCAAAAACATGATTATTTAGGTGACAACAAAACATAGTTTTTTGCCAGAAATCCACTTCAAAAGTTAAGAATGATTCAGAATGACTTTCTCTATGATAAATATTTCTACCTCCTATAGATATTAAATACCAAGAAATTTCAATATATTGAATAANAGCATTGATATTCTACCAGATGATGCATTTCCAGTTTGTTGATTTCAAAAACATGATTATTTAGGTGACAACAAAACATAGTTTTTTGCCAGAAATCCACTTCAAAAGTTAAGAATGACTATCTCTATGATAAATATTTCTACCTCCTATAGATATTAAATACCAAGAAATTTCAATCTTTTAGTGGATATTGAATAATCAGATTCCTCTGACCCGGTTCGATCCATCTACCTCCACGGAATAATGTTAAATCTTAGAGCATATAGTAACCAAATTTCGTGCTTAAATTCTGTCAAAACAAATTAATTTTCTAATATAGTTACAAAATTGAAAACTAGTTCAAGTAGGATACTTAAACGCTGTGCATTTAATTTAAGAGCCACAATGCAAGCGGCAATCAATACTTCACAGATTTCGCCATTTATGCTTTTAAATAACAGTTTTAATATGATTCCAAACTTAAATCGTATTGAAGAGTCAAGGAGGCTAGCGTTAGATTGATTATTTAAATATTTATTTCGATTGGGTTTATAAATTTATTCTAATGGAACAGATTTCTATGTCATTCCCATGATTAATTGTTGAAATTGAAGTTTTGAGTTGATGACAACTGCACATCAATAAGCTGCAACAATTCCTCATATTTCTTATAGATTTTTTAATGGACAAATTCAATTATAGCAAAGATAATTGTCAGGTTCCAAAAGTCAGAATTTCCAACCAATTAAATCTGATATGACTTCTATAGATCAAATGCTAAAATATTGTCGAAGACCTCTAGTGGGCTCCGATATTATGCTGAAGAATAAATAGATACGACGACGTCTTAATGCTTATCGATTGCCTATGTTATGTTCTTCAAGTATGTACTCTATGCCATACGATTGGTAAACTCTAAACGACAAAAATATGAGGACGTAGTGTGACATACACATACACGATTTGGAAACACCTTTTTCTTCTATCATCGTCTACTTTCTTGAGGTTTCCATTGCCAAAAGCATAGAAACCGCCTCAAAACATAATTAATCTATCTCCATCCACAGCTTCAGTCAAATTTTTCATGTAACTCAAATATTTTCTCATCTCTCCTCAAAACTAAATTTGATTAAATCTTACGATTCATTGCATTCTTTTCTGAATTACCAACCAATTCTTTTTTGTTTGTTATGAGGTCTTCTGTAGATTGTCGGGGGAGTTTTTGGGCTCATCGGTACTATTTGAACGAGGCTGCTATCGTAAGTTTTTGAAGGCCTTTTCGTTCCTCATTTTTCAGGCGTGATTGAAGCATACATTATTACTAAGTAACAAGCAACTATAAATATAAATCGATGTGTATAATAATATTTAGTTTCTTATCTTTAGAAGAAAATTATTCGCAATAGACTGGCTTAGCAAGAACAATATATGTATTTGACACATACTATGATCCATCCTTGTACTTGTAAATGAAAACCATTGCAAAAAGCATGCAATTAGCGTACAGATTTTGCACAATTGCTAAATTAATGTCCTTGTTAGCAGCGATGCGCCTTCTCGTTTATATTCTTCTACAAAATTTCCAAATGCGTTTCTTGGAAATTCTGTGAATGGTTGTATAATCATTTCTCTCTCGCTGCAATTGCAAATATCATCTCTCAGGGGCTTTGGAAGTTGTTTGGCGTTAACCATCTTTCGGCAATGTTCAGTCCTTTTCAATTGTTTTGAAATATTTGTAAAATGGAAAAGAGTTCTAAAGTTGAATTCGATAATTTTATGACCCTTTATGCCTCTAAAACAACTAATTATCAAAAATATGTGCGATAATTTCTATTAAGTTTCGAAAAAAAGTTATTTATTACATATTTTATTTAATGGGAGAACTAGAAAAAAGAAATCCTTACCCGACTGCTTAATTTTCTCAGTTGAATTCAACTCTAATCCAAAGGCAATTTGTTGTTGTTACCTATGTGAATTTTAACTCATTTTAGAAAACATTTGAAAGAAATTTAGTAGGGATCAGATACTAAATAGTGAAGTATAACCTATAAAATAACTCCAGAAAGTATAATTTCAAAAATGTGTACTAAACAATTTTTGAAAACAACACAAAAAATTACGCATGTTGTACAATAACGAAAATTTTTTAAAATAAGTTGAAATAAATATTTATTTAGCGTAAGTCCAGTTTTGAGCATTTTTATGCAAAAATTACTGGAAAGGTTAAGGATTCATTGATATAATGTAATTCAGTATATTTAGATAAATATAGGCTTTGCAAAATTTGCCAAAATTGGTGGATCTATATTTTCAAAAGGGAAGAAAACAACAACCTTGAAGAATTTTTTCAGCTTAATATATCTATAAATATATTAATAATTCTATTACGATATGAACAAAAATTATTTAATGCTGTCTAATTATGATTGTAAATACGGAACACTATTTCTGAAATTTTTTATTTTTATATATATATATATATATATATATTATTTTGGCGGCAGGTACCTAGTTCTCGTTATCGGCCAGTCCGCTGTTGTCGCGTTTGCTAGTGTTTGTAAATATTATGAGAAACATTGTATATAAGACACACGTACCCTGTGAAATAGAGAATTAGTTACCAGTCGTTCTTTTGTTAATGCACTTCCGTGCACTATACCGACGCTACAATATATATATATATATATATATATATATA
>CABFPE010000184.1:407129-429059 GCA_900660155.1 Hofstenia miamia
TATATATATATATATATATATATATATATATTTCATTTAAAATGGTGTTATAAATTGGATACTTCTTTTTAAAATAAAGACTTACTTTGAAATTTAATGAATATAAAATGAATTGTAAATTGGGTCTGCAACTGTTTCATAACTCCAAGTGAAAAATACATTTTTTTTGTTATTGAATGTATTTGTAAACTCTTAAAGCATTTAAATATATTTTAGTCTACACATTGAATTTAAAATTGTCTATGCAAATGCTGATCGCTAATAAAAATCAAATAGCTAAAGGATTTTGAACGAGATAAAATCACAGGGTGAAAGTGACCTTGAAGTTGTTTAAATCTACAACATAATGAAGTATAAAGAAGAGAACGGTAAAAGTTGTCGACTGAAACAGGGAATTGTTTTTGACGTGCTAGTCTTAACAGAGCAGTTATTCCTGTCAAATTATTTCCAATAAAAAAACAAGTAATCTTTAAAATTTGAAACGTAATTATACAATAAAAGAGAATACGATAATAACAATCAATGTCTCACGATTATTTCAAAGCATTTTATTAAAAGAATGATATTAGTTAAGAAGTGTCCGATGGAACCAAATATTGTATGGTCATTAGACAATTTACAGAAAAATCATTTGAACAAAAATGCTGTTCGTGAAAGGATAATGTTGCTGAATGAAATCTCTGAGCTTTTCGAAAGAAAAACTCTGAAATCAAAATAAGAACGAGCAAAATTTATGATTGTTGGCCAGAAAGAAATTATCAATCATCAGGAAATTCCATAAATATTTGAGATCATCTCTATCGCTCCAATATGTCTTAAAGCAATGCATCACACCTGCTCTGATTGTCATTCAGGATAAGGGAATAGGTTACTAAATTAATGTATATCTGCTATTAAGAATATAGTCTGCATACAATATATATGCAATCCCTTCAACAATAAAACATTTGGGGTATTATCAAATTAAATCATTTCTTCTTTTCCTCTTAGTCTAGGCACATAGAAATATGATTTGCTATTTTTTCAGCTAGAGTGCTATATGCTTGAAGCCATGCTTCGTTAATATTTCCACATGTTGTCCATAACACAAAATTTAAGACATATTCTTAGTAAAATTTTCCTGCAATGTACTTATGATAGTCCAAACATTTTATAAATAATAGTTGATCCCAAATGAAAATTGACAACCAACATATTTTTACTGGTTTAAAATTTGAAATTTTAAGATTTGCACTTCCGTAATAACAGTCCAAAGCTTGTTTGAGCTTTTCTACATAGATCAATCCTTTCCCGAAAGCAAACTTAATCCTTGCAAAAGGGCCATGCAGAGCTGGAATTTTAAAACCTGACCTGGATTTGTACAAAATATTTCTCTTAAACCGATAGGGACTAGAGGTTTGCCGGCTGGCCCGGCGCCCGTGGTCTGCAGACAAGCGAGCTTAAAATTCTGTATTTTTCGAACAAACTTTTATATTTGAATTATACTCTGTTGGTAGTAAACCTAATAAAGCTTGACGACTTAGGGGTTGCATATGATATAACATGTGAAATAAAATTTAGAATCAAGCCAATTGTTAAAATTTTGGCCTTTCAAAAACTGAAACCGAACACAACCCGACTAGATTGCATCTCTCAGCCTATGTTAAGAAAGCGTCAAGCAAAATTAATACATGATTTTTTAATTTTTTTTAGCTTTGAAAATATGTCAGTTAAAATTTTATTTTTCAGTTGCTGTTATCAGTTTCAAAAAAAAATTGGATTTCATGCAGTGGTCCCGTAAAGTTCTAAAGCATACAACTTGGAGTATTTGTCAGCTCTTGCATAATTTCAAGGAAACTTACAAAATCGACGCGCTGCCCGAATTAACAGACTATTACAAAAGATTCCTTTATTGCTTAAATATGCTTTGCGAGGAATATTTTACTTTTATGTTCCTCTAATGTTTTTCGTTGTAAATTTTGTAACGACTGTTTTTAATGATCAATTTATTGCACTAAACGCATTTAGAAAACAGAGTGAAATGCTGGTAAATATAGGTTTATGAATGTTTCTGCAAACTGTTATTTTGATATCGAAGTTAGTCACATGCACGTATGATTGTCTGAAGTTTCCTAGGATTAGTGCCAAGCAAATATTTGCAATTTTCTACCTTTCTATAATCATTAAAACATTTAACTTTTGATATTGTAAAAATTGTATTCAAAATTACCAACAATTTTACAATCAGTGAATAAAATGCAGAGTCATACAGACAGGGATATAATTGAAAAACTTTCACTGCAAGATGCAATATTTTTACAAATCTATCATTTGTAAAAGTCGTTGATTTTTGGGGAAGCATACATTTAATCCATTGGCGCAAAAAATGATTTCCACTTATCCCAAGCTCCTAATATTTTCTATTGCCACAAATCATTTGTAAGACATCAGGCATCCTTACTTGGGCCAAAGCATTTGGCACATGTACATCCCTGTATATACCATAGGTGCTGAACATGCAGCTGTTAGTATTAGTGGTCAGTTCTGACCACCTCAAGCATTTAGGTTTGTAATTGAATAATATGCTATCAAATACTTGGCTAAAATTAAATTTTTGGTTGAAAAAATTAACTCAAAAAAATATTGTCACTGGATGACTCATAATTGTCACTTAGTATGAGTTCAAAAAATAAAAGTGGTCAAATCTGACCATTCACGCTTTATAGTGTTAATTTACTATGCGTTTACATGCCATTAATATATNTATATATATATATATATATATATATATATATTGACATATTCCCGGAAAAAAATAATTGAATCTGCCAAGGTAGAAATTTATTAAGGCTAAATTTTTTTTAGATATCCTTGGTTATCAATGAATATAATGGCGAATTCAAATAATAAAGAGGTACGCTGCAAAAATGGTGTTAATAACACAATCATAATGTTGGTTCTTAGGTCAATTCAAAATTGTCAGCAGTGTAAATTGCATGCAGTGATCCTCAATAAGTCATCCAATCAATAATGTGTGTAGGTAATACGAGACCACCAATATGGCAGTTATTGTCATGCATTATTACTATGGGCATTGCGCATTGATAAATTGTGTATTTTTATGTTCTAAAAAATACGAAATACCCGTGGTAAATGTACTTTCAACATTTTGACTGCCTATATTAATAGTAATCAATTTCATCTGATTATATATATTATTTAATTTCTGGATAAAATTTAAGCTGAATTTGGAATTGATGAGACCTAAGCTCTATTACTAGCCTATTACCCTAATTAAATAAGCAAATTTTTTTCATTATTATGATAACTAAATATATAAAGCAAGTCAATGAAGAGATTGGTAAGGTTTGCTAGTGTGAATCTGCAAATTATGCAAATGAGGTTAAAGGTCTCGTATTCGATGCACTTACCCTAAATGTTGAATTCAAAAGTTATTAAGTTTTTATAAAATGGAAACAGTACTTAGACTAGGCTTTGCATTACATTATATTTTGTTTGGTTTTTAATTAAGAAACCAAATTCGATTTAAAATATCATCACTTGTTAAACTAAACGCTGTAATTGGCTAACGTACCTAAAATAAACAAAAATGAAACATGAGTTATTCATACCTTGCTAATGCTACCTGCCAACAATTCAAGAAAGCTAGCATTTTACAAAGCCATTTATGTCGTAATTTACAATCGAACAATTCGTCATTAACGACGATTTAATTCTACATAGATTCTTGCACTCGTTTTGTCAACCAGTAATCTCTAATAAAGTTGAACAATTTTGATATCCTACATGCTTTGCATATAGTTTAGGATTAGAGTTCATTTCATGTAGACATACAATACGTCCTTTACCATGCTCAAAAACATTTGAAATTAACACTAATTGAATATGATTGTTTATGGAAAAATGTTTTTTTCAATCTTTTATATTTATTTTTATATTTTTTTATATTTTTATTAATTTTTATATTTATTTTCAATCTTAAATACCAATGGTGCATTCCATAAGAAATATATTTGAATAATGAGGTCTTGAATAAATAACATGCGTTCTCATTATTGTGTATTTAAACAGTGGAGAGTGATAGTTCATACTAAGCATTTTACAACCACAGCTAAGAATGCTGACAAATTTTTGCTAAATAGCTTCACAGTAAATTTTACTAATATTTCAAAAACTCTAACATTGTGTTACCAGATTTCAATTGCAAATATGTGAACGCACGTAATAAAAAACTAATGTATACGTTATCAAAAATGACATACATTTGAAGTATTCAAATGAATAAAATCAGATATCAATTTAACCATAGTATCATGTATAAATCACGTACTATATGATGCTTCATTAATTCTTGAAACCCAATCAACCCCTGCAAGATCAACTGTGAGTTTGCAAGGACTTCTTTCAAATATTTTTGTCGTTTTTTATTGAATTCAATGGATATTTGATATTAACTTATTGCTAAAATTGTCTCCTTGCAAAGTTAAATAAAGTTTTTAGTTACTTTCAGAATGATATTCAGTGTACTCGACTTCAAAATCATATCAATGCATCTAGTCAAATTTCAATTCTCAATTATATATATATATATACTGCAGATTTTCTCAGTTGAACTTTTCCTTAGTGTACCCTATCTTAGCAATCAGTAGCATTCTGCGTATTCAGGTGTCAATTGTAATTGATAAGTTATATATGATGCCTTCTGGAACAATGAGCTTTATAACAATATAATTTTGGAGAAATAACAACATATTCAAGTTATGATTTAAGGATAACAATGACCAATCATCAATCATATGAAAACTAATTTTGACTAGCCACTTGTCCCCCATTTACATTAGAAATTTTAATATATTTTAAGAAAAATAAATTATTACTGTATACGAATGTATTAGTGCCCTGCAAGTCTCATATTTATTAATTTGATGTAATTTGAAACTTACTGTCTGCAATTCACGGACCTTGTTCAAATAAAAACGTTGACAGATTATGCAATATGCTGCAGCCTAAAAATCTAACTCATCTACTTTAAGTAGAGCAAACAATAATGTATGTGTTCAACGAAATCTTTTGTTCTGAAGTACAAGTCTGTCAACATGCCTAGTCAATCATACTGCAATGTAACTCAGTAGTGTGACTGGATGCACACGCTTATTTCTTTGCACAAAATGTTTGGTATTAGTGGAATTATGCTGATGCTTATCATCAAATATATATATATATATATATATATGTATATATATATATATCCAATTATTATTGTTACCAAAAATGAGGACAATATTTTTCAAATAAACATGCGGACTTACTCCTCAGCTGCCTAGGTGTACTACTTGTAAAAAATAAGCAACACTGGTTTTCACATATCTAGAATTTTATATATATGATGTTTTCTGAAATATCTAAAGACAGAAAGCGCTATTGAATAGCGATTGATCAAATTTCAAAACTTTAGAAATTGTAGTTTACAACTATAATGAATATTCAAAATAATTTATTCATAGTTATGTTTTATTTTTAAAATAAAATAGCAAGTGAATATTTAAACATTAAGTTAGATAATTATTCCTGTTTAAAAGAACATCTTTTCAACAACATGCTTAGCCTTTAAATGGAAAACAAACTTCCGTTTTGCCAGATCCATATGAATATTGTCATTATATATAGTTACATAGTCATTATTTGGTATTAAATATCAAAAGCATAAGCAAATGATGAAGGAAAAAACAATTTATCAATATATTATATGTATACACACTACATGCAAATACTTGATTTATAGAATCTGATTTAAAAAAACTTTTTGCAATTACAAAGAGATGTAGGCAAAACTATTCCATCAAGTGAATTTATAAGAATTTACAATTTTTATGATGCATACGTGCAGTATCATATCTTTTTCAATTTTTCCATGGTAGCAAGCCACCTGAACAAATAAATAGGATGAAGTCAATAACTGCTGAGGGAAAATAGCACACAATGAATATAATACTGTCAATTGCAACAGCTGAAAGGTTCCATCATTCAGTTTTAGTGCATACATACAGTTAAGTCTTTTATGTATTAGTATGAATATGCCCCATTAACACAAATCAATTAATGTAGTCTAACAAATTAATGCACTGAACAAGAGAGGCCTCTGACATTGATATCAAAGTTAATGTGCTTATAATTGTAGAAGAATTGTATCATAAAAATCAAGCTTATTAGTTCAGGTTACTCGAAACCTAAATTGATTTTGAATAAATACAAAAATTCACCTTACACTGCATGCATGTTGCTCAATGATGTAGCATGATAGTTTTTTGATTTCCTCCCATGTTGTTTTATGAACTCAATTTTGTAATTGTGTAAACCGCTAGTGCTGATGCAAGGTTTTGCACGGATGTGAAATTAAAATATTACAAATGAATTACATTTTCTTCTCAATATATAACTCACTCCATTTTCGCACTTGACATTAAACACAATCCATATCTTCAATGAGGAAGGCATTGTCGTCTATAATGTGCAAAGTACCTGTTAACCAAGCACTTTTATACATAATTTGACATTTGTACTTATAAAAATAGATGGTAAGTTGTGCGAGATTCAAATATATTCTTTGTATAGTGTTTACATTAGTTGGGCTAATCATCGACCTTTTCTTCAGATATTACTTAACACTTCTCTGATAAAAAGCTTAAACACATTAATTGATCAATAAAGCTTTTTTCTAACCTAAATGTATTTTTTAATTTGAGAGATGGTAATTTTAATGATTGTAATTTGTCATTATATTCATTTTTTAACTTTCCCAGAACTTAATTAATATGTAATGTTTAAATTTAAATGCAAAATATATGTGGATTATTATTATTATTATTTTGTAAATACAAGTAGATTGTAGTTTGTAGTTTGGATTATAGTTTACAGCAATAAATTTGCTTTGACTCTTACAAACTACAAACAATACCAACTCAAGTAAAAATTATGCTTATTTATTTATTAAATTGTGGGCATGGCACGGTTAAGTAAGACAAAAGGCTCAGGCAGGCCACTGCACAAATATGATCTGGCACCGCACAAATTAAAGGGCGCAAGGTTGCAATTCTGGTACATATATTACGAATAGTTACAGTTTTCTACGAGATAGTATTCAAGTTTGATGAATGTTCAAGACTGAAATATAATCCACAGCAGATGAGCCTATCTCTAAAACGATCAAATTGCAGTAAAACCAAAACGCATGTTTCTTTTATGAGCTAATAGAATCAAAATAAATAATCTAAAATGTGAAATTCAAAGAGGTTTATAATGAACGAATTTAAGTTTTGTAAAGAATCTTGTAATATTACAAAAAATTTCAGACAAATTAACATTGTAAATCTCCGAAATTTTTGTTATAATTATAGTACATTATCACATATTTTACTGGTATTCTGAATTCATAATTTACACCGCTTTCAGATTATAGGGTTGCTTCTTAATGATAAATTACTTGCAAGTGATCGCATAATGGTAGCACATGCTTCAGCAATACATTGTATGAACTTGATCTTAGATTATATCACTGGTACATGCTGAGTTTCCATGGGGAATGTTCCCCCTTCTTGATGATTTTTTCAGGTAAAATGACAAACTTAATTAATCTGATTACGTTGCGTAGCAAGTTGCTGAAATGTGCAAACAATGTGACAATCATACAAAGTCAACTTAACTTTTGTTAAGGTGGTAAAAGAAAGAATGCCAAAAAGTCAAATTACATCAATTCAATTTTCTCAACATATGTTGAGACCAGCTTATATTACAATTACAAGATATACCAATGACAAGATTTTTTACTATTTCTGATTGTGTAATTAGCTAGTTGACGTGTATTGATTCTCCAATTTTGTTCAAAGTGGAAATATATTGCAACCTATTATTATTAAATAACATATTATTTTCTAGAAGGCCAAAGAAGTATGGAGCTATTCTAATTTATTCGAGAAAATTTCCAAAAATATACACGTACTATGGTCATCAAAACAATAAAAAATACAAAAACAAAGTTCATGTAAATCATTTATCAAATCAAAAAATGATTCAGGTTTGACTGAACTTTGCGGAACCTCACAGTTACAAATAGAAAGGGAGTAGAAAGTGGCGCCATTATACATACATTGCTGATTTTTGGTCAAGTAGAATTGTTTTTCTGAATCCAAACTAGAAGCTATGTGAAAAAACATTAACATCATAGCTCTTGTATTAATAAAAAATCGAATGAATAAATCAAATACTTTGGATATACTTTGACAAATGTATACTGAACCTTTTAAATACTAAATATGTTTTGGAAATGTGTTTGAATTTAACTCTTTCTGTCATGCTAAAATATATGTTAAATTTAAAAAAGTTTCAAAAATTCGGAAAGAATTTCGCTGTCAAATCAGTTACTAACAAATAAATTAGGATATTTTGTTAAGTTAGTATCAGGCAAGGTATCAGATCCACATCTGATAATCGACAATCTTAAATCACCAAAAATGCAATTAACCTAACCTCATTGAAATAGGAAGGTTAAAAGCAGAGATGAAGAGTTAAAAACATACTCGAGAAACTTGAATAATTCGCATATGCCTACTGGCGGATGGAGCGGTCATCCCCTCGCGATTACAAAACTCACTTAGTTCTCACATTTTTTTTCACTTTTGGAATTCACTTTTTTCATTCTAGTATATACTCCTTCCTTTTTAATTTCACAAACGTTTATAATTTTGTTGCTCAAATACGTATGTTGTATGCCTTGAAATGTTGGCAATTTGTATACTTTTCACAGCATTTTGTACGTCAAATAATATATGAAAATTGAACAATCTTAGATTATTTACAATGAACTGTTTTTTGTGGCATTAGACTTTTTGGTGTTAACCCTCACTTTTACCTAAGAAACCGATTTGTAAACCTGAATGAAACATTGAAAGGTTTTTACATGGACACGTTTATGAGGTAGAGCCCGCTCATGTAGTGATGAAGATATGAGCATATGCCTGAATTGCATGCAAAGAAGAATTTTTCTTCAATGAGAAATCAAATTTTTGTAAGAGTATTCAAATTATTTCCGTATCTAGTATTGAAAAAATGAGGCCGTTTAATGCCAACGGGAACAACAATTACCCTGTAATATTTTGTTTTTTGTTATGAATGTCAAATAGAATAAGATAAATTCCCACACAGATTTTCATAAAAATTTTCACAGATACGACAAATATGAGCCTTACTTGTTATCANAATACTTTGGATATACTTTGACAAATGTATACTGAACCTTTTAAATACTAAATATGTTTTGGAAATGTGTTTGAATTTAACTCTTTCTGTCATGCTAAAATATATGTTAAATTTAAAAAAGTTTCAAAAATTCGGAAAGAATTTCGCTGTCAAATCAGTTACTAACAAATAAATTAGGATATTTTGTTAAGTTAGTATCAGGCAAGGTATCAGATCCACATCTGATAATCGACAATCTTAAATCACCAAAAATGCAATTAACCTAACCTCATTGAAATAGGAAGGTTAAAAGCAGAGATGAAGAGTTAAAAACATACTCGAGAAACTTGAATAATTCGCATATGCCTACTGGCGGATGGAGCGGTCATCCCC
Organism: Hofstenia miamia; assembly: GCA_900660155.1. Classification (NCBI taxonomy): domain Eukaryota; kingdom Metazoa; phylum Xenacoelomorpha; order Acoela; family Hofsteniidae; genus Hofstenia; species Hofstenia miamia. The sequence continues at coordinate 416,754 of CABFPE010000184.1, forward strand.
TCGCGATTACAAAACTCACTTAGTTCTCACATTTTTTTTCACTTTTGGAATTCACTTTTTTCATTCTAGTATATACTCCTTCCTTTTTAATTTCACAAACGTTTATAATTTTGTTGCTCAAATACGTATGTTGTATGCCTTGAAATGTTGGCAATTTGTATACTTTTAACAGCATTTTGTACGTCAAATAATATATGAAAATTGAACAATCTTAGATTATTTACAATGAACTTTTTTTTGTGGCATTAGACTTTTTGCTGTTAACCCTCACTTTTACCTAAGAAACCGATTTGTAAACCTGAATGAAACATTGAAAGGTTTTTACATGGACACGTTTATGAGGTAGAGCCCGCTCATGTAGTGATGAAGATATGAGCATATGCCTGAATTGCATGCAAAGAAGAATTTTTCTTCAATGAGAAATCAAATTTTTGTAAGAGTATTCAAATTATTTCCGTATCTAGTATTGAAAAAATGAGGCCGTTTAATGCCAACGGGAACAACAATTACCCTGTAATATTTTGTTTTTTGTTATGAATGTCAAATAGAATAAGATAAATTCCCACACAGATTTTCATAAAAATTTTCACAGATACGACAAATATGAGCCTTACTTGTTATCATAATAAAACTTCTTCAGTCGATGTTTTAGCTTCTGCTTGGTGAAACATCTTTCCATTACAAGAAATATTTTCTTCTTCAAAATATTTCTGTGGCGCGATGGTGTGCTATTTTAATACATGGCATAAAAATATTTTGACTATTGCGGTAAATAGTCCTCCATTTTTATGTCGTTCGCAAATCTTCTTGTATTGCGAGAGAATGAACTTTGTAACGCTGCTTTTCTTCAAACGAGATATTTGATAAATTTTGTGTCAATTTGCGTTTTATTCCTCCATATATTTTGTTGATTTCAAGGCTATTGTTGCCCAACACAAGTGGTATACAATAATATATTTTTCCTCATGAGGCCATTTTACCTGTATATATCTTATTAGATGAATGATAACCCAGTTGTTGCAGGAAGCGGTTTCTCTAAAATCTTCGTAGTTATAAATTTACTAATTATCTCGAATAACATTTATTATACCAGTTGGTCTAAAATTTAAAGAAGAAAAGAAATATTGAAGGAACAAATTAATGTTAGATCCTGCACGTCCCTTTGGGAATAGGAAAATTGCATCAGGTTAAATTTAGGAAATTTTTTAAATTGAATTTTTTTTCGAGTAAACAATAATAATATGACAAAAACTACTTTTGCCCATAGCAAAAATATACTTAAAAATCGAAAGATCTGTAATAGAAGAAAAGTATTTCCAGCAATATGGTTTGGAAATAAAATCTATTGTTCAACCTGCTATCCATATAGTGTGTCCAAAATTAATATTTCAAAGTTATTGAAATTCAGTTTATATCAAAACGATTAAATTCTCTAAATACGGGGTCTTGAAGATAAATCCGGAATAGGATTACATTATTTTTTATAGTGACGTAATATTATAAATGCAAATTTTCTCATTTGTACATTAACCAATAACATATTGACAATGTATATTTAATCAAATCAATGCACTAAGCCATTCACATACACAGAAATAACGAAGTCAATCAACAATCACTGTTCCTGTTCTTGCTGGCCATTCATCACAAAACTGCCTTCCTCAAACATGTATTAAAATTTTCAATGTTTTCAAGAATTGGTGCAACCGCATGTCTGTCTTCCTTGCAGGTCTCAAGAGATCGTTCTCTACCGATTTGTTCATATCAATGAGGCAGCATTCCAAGAGGAGATCAGTGTCAGTTTCCACAATTCCACGTGCTGTCAATAATGATGTACTCTTGTTCTGAATGGACCTGCAATGTTGGCTGAACAATGTTGTTTAAATTCAAGACTCTGCAACTTCACAACTTCACATAGGTCAAGGAGGACTCAGGAATTTGTTTATTGAGTATTCCCTTTCGTTAGAGGCTCACAAATGTGGCCACTCAACTCATCAGACCTGAATGTACTAAAGCACTTAATGTTAATGTATCACGAAAAGTCAGTGTTCATTGAGCATAAAACACATATTCAGCGCGAAATGGCCAAAAATCGTTGTGAGATCTTGCCGCAAATTCTGTGCTAAAATTGAGGGCGTAATTGTAGCCCATGGAAGCCACGTTAATAAAATTTCATTTGTTTGCTTAACAATCATGTTATATACCTATTTAGCATCTGGACTTTGTTTATTCAATTTAAATTAATAAAATTGTGCTTTGAAAATTTCCGGATTTATCTGCAAGATCTGTATATACGCTTCAGAGAAGATATCTAGCAAATATAAATGTAAATTGCCTCAATGTAGAATTGAAACAAAATACGCACATAAAAACGTGAAGATTATCAAGTTGATTTCTATGAGGCTAAAGCTTAGATCACAAGGATCATCACAATCAACATGTTCGAAAGACGAGCTTCTATGCTGCCTAGAAACACATATAAGATGTAACTTTAAGGTATTGCGATTTGAAGAAATAGTGTCAAAACAAGATTCTGTACTTTCATATCTTAAAGTATATGAGCATAAACTAAGATTGAACGATAATATATTCCTGTGATTTAAATAAAGGTCAATAATTGATTTCTTAAGTTCTATAGATTAGGATAGTCAACTTTAACTCAAAATATATTACCGGTTACGAGAAACTCGAAGTTTCTTATGCTAAATTTTGTTGGGTCAGTTCCTGCTTTTAGCAATTTCAAATTTTCCTCGAAATTTGTCTTTCTAATTTAGTTCGTGTTCAGTCAATGCTCGTGAAATTCATATAGTGTAAGAGATGACATTAGTTTGCACGGTGTTATAGTTTAAGTAGTAAATCCTATTTTGAGTGAAGACTTGACTTACATTGTTGTAGGACGAGATTTACATTACTTAAATATTGATTTATAGCTTGTATTCAAATAGATACATAAAATAATAAAATTTCAATATAACTTAGGTATTGCAAGCATCTGTATGCAGAACCTAAGCAAGCATCGCTCTAATGATGTTTCCAAAATCACTGATAGGGCAAGTAAACGAAGAATAATTTCCATTAACCTTTTTTCTACTAGTTTTACCTTAAACTAACAAACAACTTTGTCCACATTTTTGAACAATCGTATCAAAGCCTGTTCTTAAAGCATAGAAATGTACTAAATTTTTTCAATGAGTAATCCCATTTTTGAAAGAATTTTCAAATTCTTATCGTAGCTTATGCTAAGATACTGACTCTGTCTAATGGGCAGAGGTTGTCTCACGAAGTTTTCATATTTTAAACGTTTTCATTTGTGAGTGGATTATAAGCATTGTGTATCCTATTGACACGTTGAAATTTTTTTATATTCACTATTTTGAGAGCAATTTTTAACACCTGTGGACATGTGTGATAAACACATGCAAAGGGTCAATTGTACTTAAATTCAACTCAGCCTGTTAAGGACTCAGCCTGTTAAGTCTCGTTGAAATATTAATATTTGGGGCCTCTATCCGGACTTGTTGCAATTCTGTCTGGATTATTTGATTTCACTCGATTTATCATAACAATCTAAATAATAGAAGCAATTTGTCCAATCTTAATCTCAATATTTAGAGACCTATCAATATTTTGGTATGCAATGCTTATTTCTAACTTTAGAATTTCCACAACTCAATCTCAGTCTTAAGAAAATAGTTAATTTTTTTTCACTGTTGGAGATTCGGGTATTTTTGAAATTACGTCATTTGCATTTGAATTCAAAGCGGTAAATACTTTATTCGAAACTTTCAAAAATTAAAAGAATCAATTCTACACAATGATTTGCATCATTTTTGATGTCACTAAATATTAAAATTGGAGTGAAATTTAAGTATGAAAAAAGTTAATTGCAATCTCAGTATTAAACCTGAAATCACTATACCATCAATCTTAAAAAAGAAATTTTCTTTGAATACAACTTCAAATATCTTTTTTTTCAAATTCACAATCACTTTTTAATATTGCCGCAAATACTGATCAGATATATTATTATGACCTATGAATTACTCAGATGATTCAATAAGTCATAAAATTAAAATTGATTATTGTGTATTTCTAATAAAGTTAATAATACTCTTAAATTAGGAAATTTCAAGTTGTATATGATGGCATGGAGAAAAAGTCTTGTAAATCTCATTAAATTCCATCCTCACTAAATTTATGGAAATTAAGGAAAGATTAATTCAAGTGAAACCATGGTAATATTTACAAGATTATCTCAGCTGCAATTTCTCTGATTGACACAATTTTTATGATGTTGTACTCTGGACATCAGTGGAAAGGCTAATCAAATATTTATGCGTACATTTCTTTATATATTGAACTATAAATGAAAGACTGTGAGTAAAGATTTTGTTTGAAATTATATTTACATGCTGATCTCTTACAATGCTTATGATCTTAGCTACACAATTTCTCTGAACCTAGTCTATGAAAAACTTTTAAGCTGTATGAATCTAATGTATAATGGTTTGTCAGAGAAAATTATAAGTTCAATTCAAATATGCAGTGTTGTTGTTGGTATTAATTCTAAAACCTACGGAACCCGCAAATTGGCAAACCCAAGGAAACCCGTATAGGAAAAGGTCCCGTCTCCAAATATAAAAGGCCCATTTGAGAATAAAAAACCCATACATGCGTGCTACGTTGAAGAGATTGCAAGTCAGAATTGTAAATTTATATTGCATAAATAATATAGTATTTCCTGACCAATATAGATAATATATGCATGTAAATTATATGAATTAGGTAATGTACTTTACAAATAAGAGAACGAGTGAGGACCTCGACAGAAAATACTAAGAGGCGCCTTCTAAGAAGTACTTTTTCTGTGGTTTTCCAAAAGCGAAATTTGAAATCCATGTCCATACCCACGGCAAACTAGCAAATATGATAGGCGAAATTTTTATACATAGAGATCTTCTGAATTTAGTGGATTGTTGTGAAATTTACAAATAGTTTTCCTCAAACTAAAATCAACGAACAAAATTGTCTATTTTTTCAAAAAATGGGCTTAAGAGGTGAAAATTCACTTAAACCATTGATACTGCATTGTAGCAGTTCTCACGAATGATTTATAAGAATATCTTAAGAAATGCTCTGTACATATTCCACCAGCTTAAATGTACTTCGTCCTCAAATACTAATTAAATCCAGAGATGGACGTTTACCGAAAATGTAGGCTCTCGCCCGGCTAATATTCGACACGATTAATCTAAATTAATGCCAATTCGAACCAAATTTTCGGCCCATTTCTTATTGTTTTCAACATATATTCTTTAATTTTCCGATTTCTAAGCCAAATTTGGGTATTAGATTAGATCAGATTTTATTGAGCAGGATGAACAGTGTCTACTAGTTATAACAAAATGCAAAATCAACATAAAAATTTGCAAAATACACTATTTATAGTTAACCGGATAATTGCTCTCTATTTGTCCAAATGCGAAGCATCTTTGCGAACGTGTGGAAGAAATTAGAAGATGCCAAGTTCAGTGATTCCTCAAATTGTAAGTGAGGTCTGAGAACGGAGGTAAAAGATTGTGTTAAATGTGATCTTCGGAGCTAGTCTATGAGCTTCTAGTGATTTAAGGTTAGTCTCAAAAAGGACTTCACTATAAGTTAGTTAGTATTGAGTTTTAGTTAAATGTGACAGAGTGAGACACAATAATTCTACAACCAATGTAAACAAAACTAATATCGTTAACAATTACGTTTCAAAATATAGATGATATGAAATCTATTCCACGATTCTTTACGATGTTTTTAATGTTTGTTCCATTTCAGATTTAACTGAAATTCTAGAACAAGAAGAGAGGCCAAAATACGTGTTTAATCCCGTTTCTATTGGTATGACATTCTGTAGAAAGTTTGAAATGTTTTAAAAAGGATATTGTAAATTCTTTGGTTTTGTCAACATTCAAAGTTGCTGCATGGATAATCTTCATTAATGCAAAAAATCTCGATCTTGCAGGAACCCCCACCCCTGTTTGAGTCGATAATAACTGTTGAAATTCGGTGTTTAAGTTCCTTTTCAATTAAAGTTTCTTCAATTAGCTTTTAAAACAGTGTGTTCAGTGAAATAGGTCTTAAATGTTTTAAAAGGAAGACAATTGGACTTGCCTTGGTGATGTGACTTACATCAGCTTTGCAGAAGGGAGTTGTGCAACCCTCACTTATATAGGTTTGGCTAATTCGAATCGAGAGAATTAACTGTGTAGGGTTTTTTTGTTAGAAACGGATTAATATAATCTATACACTGAAAGTGAAAAACTTAACTTGAGTATTAAAAGAGTATATATAAAATTTCAAAGAGTAAATTCATCACATTTATAAATTTTATTGCGAGGATTGTTGATTAATGGTAATTTATTCTTAAAATTTCAAGGTGTTTTCTCCAATACCTCCGTCAAAGCCTTGCCTATACCTCATTCCGGCTAAGTCCTCCTTTAAAATTTTTTAACATCTGTTCAGTTATTATGGTCACACTTGTTATCACTTAACCCTCGGAAGGCCAGCGTATGATTTTATAAATCACACTATTGTTCTTTCAATGTAACTCTACTCATTGTGATCTAGTCAAGTGAATAACACTTTGACGTTTAGAATAATATTGTGTTACATTGATCTAAGTTATTTTCAGTGTTTAAGAACTCACAGTCATGACTACTGACCGCAGGTTCATCCCTTCTGATCTTAATTGAAGTTACAATAGTGTGATTTCTGAAATCACACGTTCGCCTTCCGAGGGTTAAAACGCGTTTATAAATTATCACTGTTCCATTTTAATGATTTATAAATTGGTATGTTAAAACAAAATTTTCACTTAATTTTTAGAGTTAAGAAATATATATTTCATGATTATTTTAAGGATAATTTTTCATTTTATTGTAATGATTGAGGAAATTTCAATGTAGACAGTCTATTGCACCATTCAATAGATGCATATTCAATTATAACAAAAAATTTTTAATGCGTATGTCATTGCATGTGATTCCATGGGAAACGTATTATTTCCAAATATTTCCTGCAACTTTTGTAAATCGAGGAATAACATATGTTCTCGGAGAATTTTAAATTAAATATTTTTCAGATTTGATGAACTGTATCCATTTCGAAGGTTAGATTTTGCATTAACTCATTCTTACAATAATTCAATTGTTCTATTTATAAAATTTATAAATTTAGTATAAATATGCTAAACACAATATAAGAATAATAGCAACCAGAAATTCTTGTGCTATTATAAAGCTAAATTTTACAAAGTTTTCAGATACTCTGAAGTTTATGATGACAATTGACAATGTAGTATCCATCAAACATAATTCAATAAAGTAAATAAATGAATTTTTCATTTCTGCCACTAATCATATGCGCCCCACTAATGCAGAAATAGAATCCGCTAATTATCCAGACTCAGAATTAGATATTGTTCATACACATTGGAAACCCATGCTGTTTTCCAAATAGGCCTCATGGTAAAAACATTTTTCCAATCACACTTAATGATTGTTGGAGCGTGCCATATTTACACTAGCCGCATGCTGTATTAACGTTGGTTCAGATAGGCCTTAGAATACTCCATAGGACTGCTTGACTAGGTTATTCAAAAGAATGAGGTTAACTGTTATTAGTTATCGTCTGTATATTTTCCTTGCTCAATTTTTAAGGTGATGAGGCTTTCACTACGGAAATTTCCATGTGCGATCTATATTGGCGGTGGTGCGAATTTATTATTCAGAATATTAAATAACTAAAAAGAATTATTCTTTTTTTGAATTTTTAAAAAATTGATTTAAGGTGAGAGAAGTGGACAACAGCCCGCTGTCTCTATCGCTACTGCGTTTCTATCTTGGGCAAACGTTTGACGAACGTGCAATGTGGAAACGTGATTTAGTGTGGGCGCGAAAATTTACCTATTATATTTTAAAAGACTTTGTAAGAAGCGTTCGTATTGTTTAGAGTTGCAATGTGAATTCATTTAGGAAACTGCTTTTAACAACATTAGCCAAAAAATCTAAAATCAATTGGTGTTTAAGACTTACAAAAAAATAAAACTACATGCTCACAGTGGCAAATTTCCATTAAGAAATTCTAGTATCAACAGGTCAATCAACATGACTGAGGAAAAGTAAGACAATTAGTGTGATTTATTCACCACCATTCTTGATATAATTGAATCACGATGAGTAGGTATAATCTTCAAGAATCTTGAGCGCCCTTTTACACATCTGTTGCTTAAAACATACAAAAAACTAGCAAAAATTTAATGGAATTTCTTCACAAAAAGAATCAAAGTGGATATTTAAGGTTGTTAGTGGAGAATGAAATATAATTTTTGGATTCTTGCATTTCTAAATTATACAGACTGTCTTATGTAAAGCTAAATTTTTAATTATATCTAGCTGAAAAAGTGGTAAAAATCTTTTTAAATTTTTTATCAACGAAATTTCAAAAATTTGTCTAACAAGCACTGGTTTGATAAAAAATTTAAAAATTTGCAAGTCAGAAATGATGCACTGCTGAAACATAGGGTGTGATCTGTAATCCTCTCAATCGAATTTCCTATTAAGCTTTGTAACTATGATATATTTGACTTCTTGTATAAAATCATCCATTTTCTAAAAACTTGATTTTAGGAGTTTTGGTGTGATTTGTGCTGTAAAAAATTATTTTTTGTTAAAACCGTCTTGGCTCTATTAGTGGTACGTCCTATATTTGTGGCCCTTTTCAAGATTAAGGATTGAACATCAATGTTTAAAACCTGTCCAATGCCACTATTGATTAGAAATGAAAGAAGGTAAATCAATTTGACCCGTTTAATTAAACGTGATCTATTCTTTACAAAAGACACAAATATGTTCATAGTATTTACAAATTTTTGAAAAGTTGCCAGCGGCAATATGCCTCTTGTTATTGAAGTTTGTAGTTTCTCACAACATCTTGTTTGCTGGCTAACGGCATACATTTTGACATTAATTCAATCTTGAATTAGAAAGCTTACAATACATATACATGTAGTTTTCTATCTGAGATAAATTTTAATTGAAAAATCTTAAAATTCTCCAAATCATTACATAATTTTCTTCTAAATTTAGAATATTTAAAAAAATTCTACTATATTTGGAGTAATAAGTTGGGGTAGAGGTCTATTTTAAGTTTTATACCGAAAATCAGTGAAAAGCAAAAATGAAAATATATTTTACATAAAAATGCCTGTCACAATCTATTCACCCATAATATTATTCTTTGAACTCCCAGAAGTATTCATAGCAAACAGTAACCACGTATAAGTAATTGGATATTCACTCAAAAGCAAGAGGTTTTCAGAGTTCTTGTAGTTTTTCATGAGTATTGACGCTTAATCCGGTGCTGCAATAATGTGTTTAAGTTGCAATGGTAGCAACAGAAGTTAAAATTGACGACTTCATCGATGAAATGAAAATGGAACAAAGCAGTTTCAAGTCATTGAGATTGAATAATTTTATAGGCATTAAAGGTAAACCGCAGTAAGTTTAATGACACTGTTACAATTCAAATTCAGCTATTAAGGTATGGCTGCAAGAGATCATTGAAATAATTGGCTGAATAAATCTATTTTAACCAAATTAAAATGCTTAGAAGCACAAGAGTAGAGATAAAGAGTTGGAAGAAAACTTGCAGAAAGAGAATGGAAATGTGGCAAAGAGTTACCCGATTTTTGGATATCTTCACCTTATTTGATTTTAAAAATTCCTTGTCTTGCAAATTGCTACATTCACAAACATTTGCTAGTTAAGAACTATTGATGTTGGTTTCTTTACATCACTTGTACTAAGTTCACATCCACTTATCACCTTCGACACGACACATTCAAAATTTTAGTTCTGCCTATGTGCCAATAATTAATAAAGCGTTTCGAAAACGTCTATAAGACGTCTTAGATTAGCTTACAAGAAGTCTAGAAAAACCTTAGTAAGCCTGGTTTACAGAACCATCATAACACCATTTAAGAAATTCGTAGATATATGTAATGTATGAAGGACATGACACACTATAAGGTGGCCATGAACCGAGATATTCTTCCCAATTTTGTGGAGGCCGATCATATTTCAGAATATTTTAGCATTTAATCAAACAAATATTTAAAAATATCATATATTAAGTATATGCAATTGCAAAGACAAGTTATATTCATGTCACGATAAAATGCATATAAATATATGTGCAAAAAGTATGTGTACATAAATATATTTTAATTACACACAGCAAAATATCATGTAAGTTTAGCTACTTTCGAAGGTCCAGATATGTCCATTGGACGTTTAATTTTGCGGATATTCTTAAGAACAAATTAGCCAAAGTTCTAACAACCTTCACACAAAATATGGAATGTGAAAATATGCTCCAGCTATGTTGAAAAGCAATTCACCAGACGGTTACGACAATAGTCTGACGATGAGTTAAGAACAAAATTATAACACATGCGGGCAAAATGGAGTAATTCTGCCGAAGGATAACACAGCTTTTCAGGATTAATAGATTGAACAAAAGCAGTGAAATCTGTATCATGCTCTGATTGACCCGAAATGTAATTAGGATTTGATTTTGTAATATATCCAGAAATATATAACAAAGTCATATTGAGATCAGTGCTAAGGTTCTCCATTTTTTCAGGCAAGCAGTCTAACAAGAGAACATCTTCATTTACTAAAAATTGCTCACATAGAGAACAATGATGTGCTTCTGAAAGTCATCTAATGTAATATTGCACAAAAGGAGCAACCGTGTCGATTTTGTTCTTAAGGTTTCTAAAACATTAGTAGTAGTTTCCACTAGAACATTTGCGGAAGTCACCAAAATTTGATTCCAAATCACCAGATGTAAGGAAACCCAGAAATAAGTATGAGTGTCTGCAAGTCATTGAAGTTGTTAAAAAAACTTTGTTATACCGGTATATGTAAGTGACATGCAAGTTCGATGTAATGCTGTGCTTGTATATGCTGTCAGTGAATATCAGCGATTTCTAGAAGAAGCAGCGCACATAAATTTTGTTAAGTTAATTTTCTCTAAATACTCAAGTCTGTTATCATGAACATTAAATATTGCTCCACGATCAGGATCATTATATATGTAGAATCAGAAAACTTTTGATTTTCATTTACTATCTTCCACTATTTAGCAAAAATCTGAATGAAAGATGCTGTTTGAGAAATGGATGCATCTGAACGTGTAGAGTCACTGCATGTTAAAGCATGTGCTGTCTTCTCTGAAAAGACCTTCAGCACAGGAGAAACTTTTTGCTTCTGAATATTGTTTGGGAAATAGTTGTCAATGGAGAAAGACGCACTATGTGATCTTGTCCATGTATATATAGTTTAACAAGGTGAGAAAATTTCGCCATCATTAGACTATTTGGGTGGTCAAAATCATAATACTGCAAAATTTGACTACTCTGCGCAATCCAATTGTTTCGAGTGCACTTAATGAGATGTGGTGGATCATTCAGAAGAACAATATTATTTGGCAACTGACAATTGGTGAATGTCATAACCCACGGCAAATCATTAGAAATTGGGGGGAACAACTTCATAAATGCTTGATTTACGGAAGATTATCACATATGATAGCAATAGTAATGCGACCTGCGCCATGATGAATGCAAAACTATTTTCTAATATATCAAAGAACCGCCAATCTTCAATCATCTACTAAGATTAAACAAAACTTCATTACGCATTGTACACAATGCTACACACATACATCTAATGAGTTTGCTCAGAAATTTGTTATGGTAACCTCAAAGATATTGGCACTGAAATTTAAAGACAACATCAAGTAATTAGACTTTAACCAAAATGCCCTTGTATATATATTCTTAAAAAATGTACCCATACAAATTTAATTTCAAATCAAAATTGACTATTTCTATACTAAGTAAACTTAAAAAGCATACGTCAAATAGTTTTTTACTATATTTCAAGCAATACTCAATTATTGTTGAATTTTTTCAAAGATTATTTTATAATAACTTTAAACTACAAATTTTAAATATCTAAGGGGAGTATGCTGTCTGACAAATTTAGAAAGCCTTGTTAAATTGTAACAAATAATTTGTAATTGTTTTGAAAAATCCTAGAAAGCCTTATAAAAATTTTTAAAAAAATTTTAAAAAAATGATTAATGATTTTGAAAAAAAACAGAAAAAGTTTTGAAGAAGTCTTGAAATTATTTTTAAAAAGTTCGTGGGGGGCATTCAGCAGCGCCTAGAGGGGGTATATATATATATAT